>JAODUO010000253.1:137500-230000 GCA_025642075.2 Ridgeia piscesae | reverse complement strand
AACATATTCGCTAAAAAGTGTGATAATTCACTGTGATTTTTATGGTTGGTTCTTCTCTTGTCATGCCAATTTGTGACGTCCACATGGGAATAGGTCCAAGGTTGAACCAATCACATTATACAAAACAACATGTGTAGATGTTTGACGTAGGTCACATAGTTTAGGACAGTCGTAAAACCTGCTAAGTGTTATAAAAAGTCTACATAAAATCTACTGTCTCCTGCTCACGTCATCTGTGATTTCTCGTTATTATTTCCTGGTGGAAATTGTAAATCTTTCTTCAATATAACTATCTAAAAACCTGATTTAAAAATTCACAGTAATTACTTTTGTGTTTGTCACTTGGAAAATGAGCAAAAAAGTGTGTCATAGCATGTTAACCATGCAATACATATTGGTACAAGTTAATGGGTCTTGGACAGACGGTTCAGAATGAAAACGTTATGCCTGGTCTTAGAAGACAAGGCGGTAATGGTTAAATACAGTCAATAGTATTGCAATAAAACTACAATTACTCTGCTGAAGACATAGCTGGTAGATTGGTAGATTGCCTGTCACAGCCAGTGACAAACACAGGCAGTAAAGTCAATATGTGACATTTATCATCTGCCAACTCGTGGGGAGCTAGCAGTGCTGTTTCATATAACTAAGCTTATCAATTTCAAATATTAATCATCATTATTGTGTATTCCTTATAAGATATTGTGATGAAATAGAAACACATTTCATGACAAATACTTTAATTAGTCACAAATACTACATTAGCAACAATGTAACTATATATCTAACATATAAGCCCTGTACTGTTTACATTTAAAGCTTTGTCATGAAATCATGTTGGATAATATAATTAATTGTTAGATATATGAACTGAATAAATATTTTATAATTGTCTAGTTTACTAATAATTACATAACAATTATCTTGTATCTTCAATTATTAAACTGTTATTTATTTGTAAGTTTTTACAAGGATCATGCAGGTCAACAGACCATGTCCATTAACAAAATCACATTTTGCTGATGTCTACATAAATGGCAGGTAGGAATTTATCATGGGAATAAGGAAGTGTATAAAACTGTTAGTTTTGATGAGAAGTAACATTGGAATGAGCCTGAGTGAAGAAGAGCCGCTTTAAGTAGACTTACTGCTGAAGTCGTAGAACATCTTGATTATATTTGGTGAGGTTTTGCAAAATTGACAAAATGTGTAGTTTGTGTGTGGTATGTGTATGAACAATGACAGCAGAACATTTTCACGTCAACCTAACATAGTGTTTCTTAAATCAACATGTATGGACCAGATGTGTAATGTGGTAGTCTCAACTAAATGTGAGTGCTAGAACTTAGAGGATTGATTGTCTTAAGTGAAGCCATGCAGTCGGTCATCATCTTGTGCCACAGTCCTCACCACATTCTTCACCACAGTCACTTGCCCGGCCTTTTAGTGACGCACATCAAGTCTAGTTAGTGCATTGACTGGCCGAGTGTCTGACAGCCTTGAGATGCATGGCATGCATGCCTGCATGCACGCGCCCACGCACACACGCCATCACTTATGGGAATGCATAAAATTGCCATTGACTGGTGGAGACTGGCTTTATCATGCCATGTCCTTTGGGTGGACGTTGTTTGAGGAAGTGGGGTGATTGTCACATCATTGTTTTTCTGTTGAAATGTTCCTGGGGTGTTCCTGTCCTTGTTACAGACTGTGCCTTTCTCCACAACAACCGTCTGTTTGGTTAAGACTCCTGCAGTTTTAAAATATCCCCAGGAACCTGACATCAGCTGTTTCCCAACAACTTTAGCTCAACACTAGTACAGATTAATGTGCTTTCTCTCTGGCAGCACCTAACATCTGATATCAACTCCCTGTTACTATGGAATCAGTTGAAACTGTATCACCTTTTGCAAAACACTTAATACTTATTTGTGTGAAATTGCATTCCTGACCTAAACCTTTGGCAGTACTAATGATGATTCTTGCAAGTCTATGTTCACTGTTCTACCCAGTGATTACAAGTCTATGTTCACTGTTCTACCCAGTGATTACAAGTCTGTGTTCACTGTTCTACCCAGTGATTACAAGTCTGTGTTCACTGTTCTACCCAGTGATTACAAGTCTGTGTTCACTGTTCTACCCAGTGATTACAAGTCTGTGTTCACTGTTCTACCCAGTGATTACAAGTCTGTGTTCACTGTTCTACCCAGTGATTACAAGTCTGTGTTCACTGTTCTACCCAGTGATTACAAGTCTGTGTTCACTGTTCTACCCAGTGATTACAAGTCTGTGTTCACTGTTCTACCCAGTGATTACAAGTCTGTGTTCACTGTTCTACCCAGTGATTACAAGTCTGTGTTCACTGTTCTACCCAGTGATTACAAGTCTGTGTTCACTGTTCTACCCAGTGATTACAAGTCTGTGTTCACTGTTCTACCCAGTGATTACAAGTCTGTGTTCACTGTTCTACCCAGTGATTACAAGTCTGTGTTCACTGTTCTACCCAGTGATTACAAGTCTGTGTTCACTGTTCTACCCAGTGATTACAAGTCTGTGTTCACTGTTCTACCCAGTGATTACAAGTCTGTGTTCACTGTTCTACCCAGTGATTACAAGTCTGTGTTCACTGTTCTACCCAGTGATTACAAGTCTGTGTTCACTGTTCTACCCAGTGATTACAAGTCTGTGTTCACTGTTCTACCCAGTGATTACAAGTCTGTGTTCACTGTTCTACCCAGTGATTACAAGTCTGTGTTCACTGTTCTACCCAGTGATTACAAGTCTGTGTTCACTGTTCTACCCAGTGATTACAAGTCTGTGTTCACTGTTCTACCCAGTGATTACAAGTCTGTGTTCACTGTTCTACCCAGTGATTACAAGTCTGTGTTCACTGTTCTACCCAGTGATTACAAGTCTGTGTTCACTGTTCTACCCAGTGATTACAAGTCTGTGTTCACTGTTCTACCCAGTGATTACAAGTCTGTGTTCACTGTTCTACCCAGTGATTACAAGTCTGTGTTCACTGTTCTACCCAGTGATTACAAGTCTGTGTTCACCGTTCTACCCAGTGATTACAAGTCTGTGTTCACCGTTCTACCCAGTGATTACAAGTCTGTGTTCACCGTTCTACCCAGTGATTACAAGTCTGTGTTCACCGTTCTACCCAGTGATTACAAGTCTGTGTTCACCGTTCTACCCAGTGATTACAAGTCTGTGTTCACCGTTCTACCCAGTGATTACAAGTCTGTGTTCACCGTTCTACCCAGTGATTACAAGTCTGTGTTCACCGTTCTACCCAGTGATTACAAGTCTGTGTTCACCGTTCTACCCAGTGATTACAAGTCTGTGTTCACCGTTCTACCCAGTGATTACAAGTCTGGTGCTACCCGAAAATCTGTGTTCACCGTTCTACCCAGTGATTACAAGTCTGTGTTCACCGTTCTACCCAGTGATTACAAGTCTGTGTTCACCGTTCTACCCAGTGATTACAAGTCTGTGTTCACCGTTCTACCCAGTGATTACAAGTCTGTGTTCACCGTTCTACCCAGTGATTACAAGTCTGTGTTCACCGTTCTACCCAGTGATTACAAGTCTGTGTTCACCGTTCTACCCAGTGATTACAAGTCTGTGTTCACCGTTCTACCCAGTGATTACAAGTCTGTGTTCACCGTTCTACCCAGTGATTACAAGTCTGTGTTCACCGTTCTACCCAGTGATTACAAGTCTGTGTTCACCGTTCTACCCAGTGATTACAAGTCTGTGTTCACCGTTCTACCCAGTGATTACAAGTCTGTGTTCACCGTTCTACCCAGTGATTACAAGTCTGTGTTCACGTTCTACCCAGTGATTACAAGTCTGTGTTCACCGTTCTACCCAGTGATTACAAGTCTGTGTTCACCGTTCTACCCAGTGATTACAAGTCTGTGTTCACCGTTCTACCCAGTGATTACAAGTCTGTGTTCACCGTTCTACCCAGTGATTACAAGTCTGTGTTCACTGTTCTACCCAGTGATTACAAGTCTGTGTTCACCGTTCTACCCAGTGATTACAAGTCTGTGTTCACCGTTCTACCCAGTGATTACAAGTCTGTGTTCACCGTTCTACCCAGTGATTACAAGTCTGTGTTCACCGTTCTACCCAGTGATTACAAGTCTGTGTTCACCGTTCTACCCAGTGATTACAAGTCTGTGTTCACTGTTCTACCCAGTGATTACAAGTCTGTGTTCACTGTTCTACCCAGTGATTACAAGTCTGTGTTCACTGTTCTACCCAGTGATTACAAGTCTGTGTTCACTGTTCTACCCAGTGATTACAAGTCTGTGTTCACCGTTCTACCCAGTGATTACAAGTCTGTGTTCACCGTTCTACCCAGTGATTACAAGTCTGTGTTCACCGTTCTACCCAGTGATTACAAGTCTGTGTTCACCGTTCTACCCAGTGATTACAAGTCTGTGTTCACCGTTCTACCCAGTGATTACAAGTCTGTGTTCACCGTTCTACCCAGTGATTACAAGTCTGTGTTCACCGTTCTACCCAGTGATTACAAGTCTGTGTTCACTGTTCTACCCAGTGATTACAAGTCTGTGTTCACTGTTCTACCCAGTGATTACAAGTCTGTGTTCACTGTTCTACCCAGTGATTACAAGTCTGTGTTCACTGTTCTACCCAGTGATTACAAGTCTATGTTCACTGTTCTACCCAGTGATTACAAGTCTGTGTTCACCGTTCTACCCAGTGATTACAAGTCTGTGTTCACCGTTCTACCCAGTGATTACAAGTCTGTGTTCACTGTTCTACCCAGTGATTACAAGTCTGTGTTCACTGTTCTACCCAGTGATTACAAGTCTGTGTTCACTGTTCTACCCAGTGATTACAAGTCTGTGTTCACTGTTCTACCCAGTGATTACAAGTCTGTGTTCACTGTTCTACCCAGTGATTACAAGTCTGTGTTCACTGTTCTACCCAGTGATTACAAGTCTGTGTTCACTGTTCTACCCAGTGATTACAAGTCTGTGTTCACTGTTCTACCCAGTGATTAAAGTCTTATTCACTGGGAATACCCAGTGGATACAAGTTCCTGAGATTTACTGTTCTCCGTGAATTTTTTTTTAAGGTCTGAATTTTGTGTAATGTAATGTAATGTATGTATTTATATGTATGTAAGATAGGTGAGATATTTGGCAGCTGTTGGTGATCGTTTTCATTGGTTAGGTCAATCCAACCCAGCCATCTGGCATCCGCACTGTGTCTGTGACTGTCAATTCCAACGAATCCACTGGACCACTGTTTCAGTTCTGGTCGACTCAAAGTGTAACAAAAAGACAGCTTACTGATACTGTCTTTCCCTGTACTGTTGCTACAACCATATCAGGAACAGTGTGGCATATTGCTGTCGCGATTTTCTTGTAAACCGACATAAGGCACCGCTTGGCTGAACCAGCAGGTGGCACCGTGACGTATTATTTTTCCAAAGTGCAAATAGAAGCTGGGTTTTGATTGGTTGAATCGACCAAGATGGTGGTGTTAGTGGTTTTGCTAGATTTTTCCACTTTCTGAATAAACCATTGATGTGAACATTTTCATTGTAAATCTAAATGGTTAGTTTGTGAGAACTCTTAGGTGCATAACACCAAACATAACACCAAACATAACACCAAACATAACACCAAACATAACACCAAACATAACACCAAACATAACACCAAACATAACACCAAACATAACACCAAACATAACACCAAACATAACACCAAACATAACACCAAACATAACACCAAACATAACACCAAACATAACACCAAACATAACACCAAACATAACACCAAACATAACACCAAACATAACACCAAACATAACACCAAACATAACACCAAACATAACACCAAACATAACACCAAACATAACACCAAACATAACACCAAACATAACACCAAACATAACACCAAACATAACACCAAACATAACACCAAACATAACACCAAACATAACACCAAACATAACACCAAACATAACACCAAACATAACACCAAACATAACACCAAACATAACACCAAACATAACACCAAACATAACACCAAACATAACACCAAACATAACACCAAACATAACACCAAACATAACACCAAACATAACACCAAACATAACACCAAACATAACACCAAACATAACACCAAACCGTTGACTTTTTTGCCCTTTAAAGTATTTGGGCTCTTATAATAGATGTTGGTTTTATTGTGTAACATATTTCATGATAAAATCAACCAGACTACCTTCCTTTAAAGTCAAATGTGAAATTATTTTCATAGCACATTGTCCTGCAGTCTTGTGAGGACGAGAAATATCATTTCCTGTGAGTCTAAATAACTAATAAACTAATGAAATAGTGTTTTAATAAATCACATATTGGTAGATTAGAGGTGAATGGTTGAACAAAGCAAATGAACATAAAAACCAAGGTATGTGAATACACAGAGACAACTGGGAGGAGATGCATTCACACTGCCCCCAAAGTTAGTGTGTGAATACACAGAGACAACTGGGAGGAGATGCATTCACACTGCCCCCAAAGTGAGTGTGTGAATACACAGAGACAACTGGGAGGAGATGCATTCACACTGCCCCCAAAGTTTGTGTGTGAATACACAGAGAACTGGGAGGAGATGATTCAACTGCCCCCAAAGTGAGTGTATGATATACAGAGACAACTGGGAGGAGATGCATGTCGCACTGCCCCCAAAGTGAGTGTGTGAATATACAGACAACTGGAAGGAGATGCATTCACACTGCCCCCAAAGTGAGTGTGTGATATACAGGTACAACTGGAAGGAGATGCATTCACACTGCCCCCAAAGTGAGTGTGTGAATATACAGAGACAACTGGAGGAGATGCATTCACACTGCCCCCAAAGTGAGTGTGTGAATACACAGAGACAACTGGAGGAGATGCATTCACACTGCCCCAAAGTGAGTGTGTGAATACGACAAGACAACTGGGAGGGATGCATTTTCACACTGCCCAAAATGAGTGATGTGAATACACAGAGACAACTGGTAGGGAGATTAGGGCATTCCCCAAACTGCCCCAAAAGTGAAACAAACATAAACAACTGGGAGGAAGCATACACAACTGCCCCCAAAGTAGTGTGTGAATACACAGAACAACTGGGAGGAAGAGCATACACAACTGCCCCCAAAGTGATGTGAATACACAGAGACAACTGGGAGGAGATGCATTCACACTGCCCCCAAAGTGAGTGTAGAATACACAGAGACAACTGGGAGGAGATGCATTCACACTGCCCCCAAAGTAGTGTGTGAATACACAGAGACAACTGGGAGGGATGCATTCACACTGCCCCCAAAGTGAGTGTGTGAATACACAGAGACAACTGGGAGGAGATGCATTCACACTGCCCCCAAAGTGAGTGTGTGAATACACAGAGACAACTGAGAGGAGATGCATTCACACTGCCCCCAAAGTGAGTGTGAATACACAGAGACAACTGGGAGGAGATGCATTCACACTGCCCCTAAAGTGAGTGTGTGAATACACAGAGACAACTGGGAGGAGATGCATTCACACTGCCCCCAAAGTGAGTGTGAATTAATATACAGAGACAACTGGAAGGAGATGCATTCACACTGCCCCCAAAGTTTGTGTGTGAATACACAGAGACAACTGGAAGGAGATGCATTCACACTGCCCCCAAAGTGAGTGTGTGAATACACAGAGACAACTGGGAGGAGATGCATTCACACTGCCCCCAAAGTGAGTGTGTGAATATACAGAGACAACTGGGAGGAGATGCATTCACACTGCCCCCAAAGTGAGTGTGTGAATATACAGAGACAACTGGGAGGAGATGCATTCACACTGCCCCCAAAGTGAGTGTGTGAATATACAGAGACAACTGGGAGGAGATGCATTCACACTGCCCCCAAAGTGAGTGTGTGAATACACAGAGACAACTGGGAGGAGATGCATTCACACTGCCCCCAAAGTGAGTGTGTGAATATACAGAGACAACTGGAAGGAGATGCATTCACACTGCCCCCAAAGTGAGTGTGTGAATATACAGAGACAACTGGGAGGAGATGCATTCACACTGCCCCCAAAGTGAGTGTGTGAATATACAGAGACAACTGGAAGGAGATGCATTCACACTGCCCCCAAAGTAGTGTGTGAATAACAGAGACAACTGGGAGGAGATGCATTCACACTGCCCCCAAAGTGAGTGTGTGAATATACAGAGACAACTGGGAGGAGATGCATTCACACTGCCCCCAAAGTTAGTGTGTGAATACACAGAGACAACTGGGAGGAGATGCATTCACACTGCCCCCAAAGTGAGTGTGTGAATACACAGAGACAATTGGGAGGAGATGCATTCACACTGCCCCCAAAGTTAGTGTGTGAATACACAGAGACAACTGGGAGGAGATGCATTCACACTGCCCCCAAAGTTAGTGTGTGAATACACAGAGACAACTGGGAGGAGATGCATTCACACTGCCCCCAAAGTGAGTGTGTGAATACACAGAGACAACTGGGAGGAGATGCATTCACACTGCCCCCAAAGTGAGTGTGTGAATACACAGAGACAACTGGGAGGAGATGCATTCACACTGCCCCCAAAGTGAGTGTGTGAATACACAGAGACAACTGGGAGGAGATGCATTCACACTGCCCCCAAAGTTTGTGTGTGAATACACAGAGACAACTGGGAGGAGATGCATTCACACTGCCCCCAAAGTGAGTGTGTGAATATACAGAGACAACTGGGAGGAGATGCATTCACACTGCCCCCAAAGTTTGTGTGTGAATACACAGAGACAACTGGGAGGAGATGCATTCACACTGCCCCCAAAGTGAGTGTGTGAATACACAGAGACAACTGGGAGGAGATGCATTCACACTGCCCCCAAAGTGAGTGTGTGAATACACAGAGACAACTGGGAGGAGATGCATTCACACTGCCCCCAAAGTGAGTGTGTGAATACACAGAGACAACTGGGAGGAGATGCATTCACACTGCCCCCAAAGTTAGTGTGTGAATACACAGAGACAACTGGGAGGAGATGCATTCACACTGCCCCCAAAGTGAGTGTGTGAATACACAGAGACAACTGGGAGGAGATGCATTCACACTGCCCCCAAAGTTAGTGTGTGAATACACAGAGACAATTGGGAGGAGATGCATTCACACTGCCCCCAAAGTGAGTGTGTGAATACACAGAGACAACTGGGAGGAGATGCATTCACACTGCCCCCAAAGTGAGTGTGTGAATACACAGAGACAACTGGGAGGAGATGCATTCACACTGCCCCCAAAGTGAGTGTGTGAATACACAGAGACAACTGGGAGGAGATGCATTCACACTGCCCCCAAAGTTTGTGTGTGAATACACAGAGACAACTGGGAGGAGATGCATTCACACTGCCCCCAAAGTTAGTGTGTGAATACACAGAGACAATTGGGAGGAGATGCATTCACACTGCCCCCAAAGTTAGTGTGTGAATACACAGAGACAACTGGGAGGAGATGCATTCACACTGCCCCCAAAGTTAGTGTGTGAATACACAGAGACAACTGGGAGGAGATGCATTCACACTGCCCCCAAAGTGAGTGTGTGAATATACAGAGACAACTGGGAGGAGATGCATTCACACTGCCCCCAAAGTGAGTGTGTGAATACACAGAGACAACTGGGAGGAGATGCATTCACACTGCCCCCAAAGTTAGTGTGTGAATACACAGAGACAACTGGGAGGAGATGCATTCACACTGCCCCCAAAGTTAGTGTGTGAATACACAGAGACAACTGGGAGGAGATGCATTCACACTGCCCCCAAAGTTAGTGTGTGAATACACAGAGACAACTGGGAGGAGATGCATTCACACTGCCCCCAAAGTTAGTGTGTGAATACACAGAGACAACTGGGAGGAGATGCATTCACACTGCCCCCAAAGTTAGTGTGTGAATACACAGAGACAACTGGGAGGAGATGCATTCACACTGCCCCCAAAGTGAGTGTGTGAATATACAGAGACAACTGGGAGGAGATGCATTCACACTGCCCCCAAAGTGAGTGTGTGAATACACAGAGACAACTGGGAGGAGATGCATTCACACTGCCCCCAAAGTTAGTGTGTGAATACACAGAGACAACTGGGAGGAGATGCATTCACACTGCCCCCAAAGTAGTGTGTGAATACACAGAGACAACTGGGAGGAGATGCATTCACACTGCCCCCAAAGTGAGTGTGTGAATACACAGAGACAACTGGGAGGAGATGCATTCACACTGCCCCCAAAGTGAGTGTGTGAATACACAGAGACAACTGGGAGGAGATGCATTCACACTGCCCCCAAAGTGAGTGTGTGAATACACAGAGACAACTGGGAGGAGATGCATTCACACTGCCCCCAAAGTGAGTGTGTGAATACACAGAGACAACTGGGAGGAGATGCATTCACACTGCCCCCAAAGTGAGTGTGTGAATATACAGAGACAACTGGGAGGAGATGCATTCACACTGCCCCCAAAGTGAGTGTGTGAATACACAGAGACAACTGGGAGGGGATGCATTCACACTGCCCCCAAAGTTAGTGTGTGAATACACAGAGACAACTGGGAGGAGATGCATTCACACTGCCCCCAAAGTGAGTGTGTGAATACACAGAGACAATTGGGAGGAGATGCATTCACACTGCCCCCAAAGTGAGTGTGTGAATACACAGAGACAACTGGGAGGAGATGCATTCACACTGCCCCCAAAGTGAGTGTGTGAATACACAGAGACAACTGGGAGGAGATGCATTCACACTGCCCCCAAAGTTAGTGTGTGAATACACAGAGACAACTGGGAGGAGATGCATTCACACTGCCCCCAAAGTGAGTGTGTGAATACACAGAGACAACTGGGAGGAGATGCATTCACACTGCCCCCAAAGTTTGTGTGTGAATACACAGAGACAATTGGGAGGAGATGCATTCACACTGCCCCCAAAGTTAGTGTGTGAATACACAGAGACAACTGGGAGGAGATGCATTCACACTGCCCCCAAAGTTAGTGTGTGAATACACAGAGACAATTGGGAGGAGATGCATTCACACTGCCCCCAAAGTTAGTGTGTGAATACACAGAGACAACTGGGAGGAGATGCATTCACACTGCCCCCAAAGTTAGTGTGTGAATACACAGAGACAACTGGGAGGAGATGCATTCACACTGCCCCCAAAGTTAGTGTGTGAATACACAGAGACAATTGGGAGGAGATGCATTCACACTGCCCCCAAAGTTACAACAGGGACACAGTACGGCTTACCACCTTGTGAGGTCATCACAATTGAATTGGGGGCTCAGACTGCCAACTTTAAATATAGATCAGACTAATGCCAGTGCATTCTGGGAGATGCTATTTGATGTGCTATTTGATGGGCTGTTTGATCCGCATGATCCTCTGCCAGTCACAAACAAAGTTAAGTCTGCTATTTGTAGTCTGGTCTCATGTCACGCTACCAAATTGCATTATATTGCCACTGCGCAGAGTAATGCGTTTTTTTCTCATTGCAATACGTGCGATTGAACTTGCCTAACACGCCTAATGCTTCGGCCTGACTGGTGCATATGAGAAGACCCAGCCTCTGCTAACTGCACATTGCAGCTAGGGGGGCCACGAAGCATTAATCTTAATGTGGGCACTGCTTTGGAAAGTGTCTGCTTTCAAGCATTTGTACCCGAGATCTGTTTAAGTGCCAAGTGCAACTTGCTTGGAGTAGAGCGACAGCATTCGACCTTATAAAAGCCTTTCTCCCAATCATGGTTGTGTGTTGTGGCAGCCGCGTTAAAATGGGCCTCAATTACAGAATCGCATCATGTCGATCGCGATCACTGAAGGCCAGTCATCTAATTTATCAGCACACCTTCTCAAATCAAATATTACTTTTACGAGCCGCTTCAGCCAAAGAAACCTGGTCGTTTTACTGCGTCATTTCGCCAAGCGAAAATCAATATAGTGGCGCGGAGTTTAGGTAGTGCTGGTAAATAAAATGTCAACATTGTTTGTTGAATACAGTATTAAGCAAGTCATTGTGTGCTACTGGGTAACAGTGTCGATTGTTTCTTATACAGTATGTAATATATATATATATATATATATATATATATATATATTATATATATCTATATAAATATACATAATATCATGGTCATCATCAGGATTGCACGTTGTATACAACAAGTTGCCTCTACGAAGAGTTTTGTAACTTTGGATACTTACTTACTAATAGAAAGACATTTGGGACTTCAAAATAAAAACTGACCATTATATTGAGCAGTGTTTCTCAACCAAACGACCAGAAAGTACTGCCTGGTGGTCCACAACATGGTAGGATCAGAAAGTACTGCCTGGTGGTCCACAAAATGGTAGGACCAGAAAGTACTGCCTGGTGGTCCACAAATGGTAGGACCAGAAAGTACTGCCTGGTGGTCCACAACATGGTAGGACCAGAAAGTACTGCCTGGTGGTCCACAAAATGGTAGGACCAGAAAGTACTGCCTGGTGGTCCACAACATGGTAGGACAGAAAGTACTGCCTGGTGGTCCACAACATGGTAGGACCAGAAAGTACTGCCTGGTGGTCCACAACATGGTAGGACCAGAAAGTACTGCCTGGTGGTCCACAAAATGGTAGGACCAGAAAGTACTGCCTGGTGGTCCACAACATGGTAGGACCAGAAAGTACTGCCTGGTGGTCCACAAAATGGTAGGACCAGAAAGTACTGCCTGGTGGTCCACAACATGGTAGGACCAGAAAGTACTGCCTGGTGGTCCACAAAATGGAAGGACCAGAAAGTACTGCCTGGTGGTCCACAAAATGGAAGGACCAGAAAGTACTGCCTGGTGGTCCACAAAATGGTAGGACCAGAAAGTACTGCCTGGTGGTCCACAAAATGGTAGGACCAGAAAGTACTGCCTGGTGATCCACAAAATGGTAGGACCAGAAAGTACTGCATGGTGGTCCACAAAATGGTAGGACCAGAAAGTACTGCCTGGTGGTCCACAAAATGGTAGGACCAGAAAGTACTGCCTGGTGGTCCACAAAATGGTAGGACCAGAAAGTACTGCCTGGTGGTCCACAAAATGGTAGGACCAGAAAGTACTGCATGGTGGTCCACAAAATGGTAGGACCAGAAAGTACTGCCTGGTGGTCCACAAAATGGTAGGACCAGAAAGTACTGCCTGGTGGTCCACAAAATGGTAGGACCAGAAAGTACTGCCTGGTGGTCCACAAAATGGTAGGACCAGAAAGTACTGCCTGGTGGTCCACAAAATGGTAGGACCAGAAAGTACTGCCTGGTGGTCCACAAAATGGTAGGACCAGAAAGTACTGCCTGGTGGTCCACAAAATGGTAGGACCAGAAAGTACTGCCTGGTGGTCCACAAAATGGTAGGACCAGAAAGTACTGCCTGGTGGTCCACAAAATGGTAGGACCAGAAAGTACTGCCTGGTGATCCACAAAATGGTAGGACCAGAAAGTACTGCCTGGTGGTCCACAAAATGGTAGGACCAGAAAGTACTGCCTGGTGGTCCACAAAATGGTAGGACCAGAAAGTACTGCCTGGTGGTCCACAAAATGGTAGGACCAGAAAGTACTGCCTGGTGGTCCACAAAATGGTAGGACCAGAAAGTACTGCCTGGTGGTCCACAAAATGGTAGGACCAGAAAGTACTGCCTGGTGGTCCACAAAATGGTAGGACCAGAAAGTACTGCCTGGTGGTCCACAAAATGGTAGGACCAGAAAGTACTGCCTGGTGATCCACAAAATGGTAGGACCAGAAAGTACTGCCTGGTGTCCACTGAGGACCAGAAGTCCTTGTGCCCTGTAGGACCAGAAAGTACTGCCTGGTGGTCCACAAAATGGTAGACCAGAAGTCCATTGTTTTCTGTATACCAACAGGTCCTTGTGTCTGCAGGGACCAGACAGGTCCTTGTGTCTGTAGTGACCAGACAGGTCCTTGTGTCTGCAGGGACCAGACAGGTCCTTGTGTCTGTAGTGACCAGACAGGTCCTTGTGTCTGCAGGACCAGACAGGTCCTTGTGTCTGTAGTGACCAGACAGGTCCTTGTGTCTGTAGTGACCAGACAGGTCCTTGTGTCTGTAGTGACCAGACAGGTCCTTGTGTCTGTAGTGACCAGACAGGTCCTTGTGTCTGCAGGGACCAGACAGGTCCTTGTGTCTGCAGGGACCAGACAGGTCCTTGTGTCTGTAGTGACCAGACAGGTCCTTGTGTCTGCAGGGACCAGACAGGTCCTTGTGTCTGTAGTGACCAGACAGGTCCTTGTGTCTGTAGGGACCAGACAGGTCCTTGTGTCTGTAGTGACCAGACAGGTCCTTGTGTCTGTAGTGACCAGACAGGTCCTTGTGTCTGTAGTGACCAGACAGGTCCTTGTGTCTGTAGTGACCAGACAGGTCCTTGTGTCTGTAGGGACCAGACAGGTCCTTGTGTCTGTAGTGACCAGACAGGTCCTTGTGTCTGCAGTGACCAGACAGGTCCTTGTGTCTGCAGTGACCAGACAGGTCCTTGTGTCTGTAGTGACCAGACAGGTCCTTGTGTCTGTAGTGACCAGACAGGTCCTTGTGTCTGTAGGGACCAGACAGGTCCTTGTGTCTGCAGGGACCAGACAGGTCCTTGTGTCTGTAGTGACCAGACAGGTCCTTGTGTCTGTAGTGACCAGACAGGTCCTTGTGTCTGTAGGGACCAGACAGGTCCTTGTGTCTGCAGGGACCAGACAGGTCCTTGTGTCTGCAGGGACCAGACAGGTCCTTGTGTCTGCAGGGACCAGACAGGTCCTTGTGTCTGCAGCGACCAGACAGGTCCTTGTGTCTGTAGTGACCAGACAGGTCCTTGTGTCTGTAGTGACCAGACAGGTCCTTGTGTCTATAGTGACCAGACAGGTCCTTGTGTCTGTAGGGACCAGACAGGTCCTTGTGTCTGCAGGGACCAGACAGGTCCTTGTGTCTGTAGTGACCAGACAGGTCCTTGTGTCTGGCAGACATCATTTGTGAATAATGTTAACTCTTATGTGGGGCCCCAGATTTGTTGGTTGGACACACTGGGCTCTAGGAGGCAACATGTTGAGAACCATTTATATAAAGGTTACTGTTATGACCAGGTGGCCACAAAAGCAGGTTTTATTTTGAATGGATGGTATGCTGACTTTGAGGCCCTGTAACTGCATCATCTCACAGTTTCACTCACATTATATTGTCATTTGTGTCATTGGACTAATGACCTATGATCTACTCCGTTGTCATAACACAAAGGTAGTTATTAAGAATTATTTACGTTTTTACTCAACAAATTGAGTGGTCAGCCATTCACCAGGGGGCGCCTTGGTTTGTTGCTCCATTGGTTGGTATAAATTAGTTGTTGATAGTTCATGCAATTTTGTAAATCATTGGTCATGGTTTGTGTTAGGGTTCGTGTCTAGCAACACTTAGTATGCACTTGGTATACAGTGCATGTTAAAATACAATGTAATATCCACACTCCTCAACATGAGTCACACACCAATACTGGCAGACCTGTTTGTTCCAACAATAACTCAACTTCTCTGGGGAGCATTCAGCCATGCCAAAGTTATTGCATAACAGCTTCTCATTCATGTCACTCCACTGTGCACCTTTTAGCTCTGACTGAATTGGCACCATGAAGTGAAAGAAATTACCCAAACAAGTGTAAATCCAATTTTGTGAAGTGTGGCTTTTACATGACAACTGGGTGTTTATTGATCAATATTAGAAAGAAGCTTTTTGCCTTCAGCACAAACTAGTCATGTGCTTGAGTTGGTTCATCTTCAGCTTACTAAAATGTTGCTCATGTGGTAAATTCACTTTTCAATATTTCAAGTTATAGTAGAAACAAAAATAGTTGTCCATGTCACATGACCAGGACTGGTGTAGTCCTGGTTGCTTTTGGGACCCTAACTTAATTGCAGTTAAACTAACGAACATGGAAACTTGCTGTCATAATTGCTTATAAAATGTCTGTGCCAACCTTTTCACGTGACAGCCCAAAACACACTGACTGACTTTGTATAAGTATGAGAACATGAGAGTTGTTCTACAGTCACATTATTAATAGTGCAACATGTGACCATTACAGCATCTTGAGACTTTACAATTATTGTTATGAAATATATTTATCATATTACAGTAGAAATAACACACTCAGAGTTGATATGAACAACACGTCCTGACTTGCGGCACAATGTGTCACAACAACATGTCCTGACTTGTGGCACAATGTGTCACAACAACATGTCCTGACTTGTGGCACAATGTGTCACAACAACATGTCCTGACTTGTGGCACAATGTGTCACAACAACATGTCCTGACTTGTGGCACAATGTGTCACAACAACATGTCCTGATTGTGGCACAATGTGTCACAACAACACGTCCTGACTTGTGGCACAATGTGTCACAACAACATGTCCTGATTGTGGCACAATGTGTCACAACAACATGTCCTGACTTGTGGCACAATGTGTCACAACAGCATGTCCTGATTGTGGCACAATGTGTCACAACAACATGCCCTGAGTAGTGGCACAATGTGTCACAACAACATGTCCTGACTTGTGGCACAATGTTTCACAACAACATGTCCTGATTGTGGCACATTGTGTCACAACAACACGTCCTGACCTGTGTCACAATGTGTCACAACAACACGTCCTGACTTGTGACACAATGTGTCACAACAACATGTCCTGACTTGTGGCACAATGTGTCACAACAACACGTCCTGACTTGTGTCACAACTACACATCCTGGCTTGTGTCACAATGTGTCACAACTACACGTCCTGACTTGTGTCACAATGTGTCACAACACATCCTGACTTGTGTCACAATGTGTCACAACAACACGTCCTGACTTGTGACACAATGTGTCACAACAACATGTCCTGACTTGTGTCACAATGTGTCACAACAACACGTCCTGACTTGTGTCACAACTACACGTCCTGGCTTGTGTCACAATGTGTCACAACAACACGTCCTGACTTGTGGCACAATGTGTCACAACAACATGTCTTGACTTGTGGCACAATGTGTCACAACAACACGTCCTGACTTTGTCATAATGTGTCACAACAACATGTCCTGACTTGTGGCACAATGTGTCACAACAACATGTCCTGACTTGTGTCACAATGTGTCACAACAACACGTCCTGACTTGTGTCACAATGTGTCACAACAACATGTCCTGACTTGTGGCACAATGTGTCACAACACATCCTGACTTGTGTCACAATGTGTCACAACAACACGTCCTGACATTGTGGCACAATGTGTCATTGCAACATGTCATGACTTGTGTCACAATGTGTCACAACAACATATCCTAACTTGTGTCACAATGTGTCACAACAACGTGTCCTGACTTGTGTCACAACTACACGTCCTGGCTTGTGTCACAATGTGTCACAACAAAGTGTCCTGACTTGTGTCACAACAACGTGTCCTGACTTGTGTCACAATGTGTCACAACAACGTGTGCTGACTTGTGTCACAACTACATGTCCTGGCTTGTGTCACAATGTGTCACAACAACGTGTCCTGACTTGTGTCACAACAACGTGTCCTGACTTGTGTCACAATGTGTCACAACAAAGTGTCCTGACTTGTGTCACAACAACGTGTCCTGACTTGTGTCACAATGTGTCACAACAAAGTGTCCTGACTTGTGTCACAACTACACGTCCTGACTTGTGTCACAATGTGTCACAACAACGTGTCCTGACTTGTGTCACAACTACACGTCCTGGCTTGTGTCACAATGTGTCACAACAACGTGTCCTGACTTGTGTCACAACTACACGTCCTGGCTTGTGTCACAATGTGTCACAACAACGTGTCCTGACTTGTGTCACAACTACACGTCCTGGCTTGTGTCACAATGTGTCACAACAACGTGTGCTGACTTGTGTCACAACTACATGTCCTGGCTTGTGTCACAATGTGTCACAACAACGTGTCTGACTTGTGTCACAACTACATGTCCTGGCTTGTGTCACAATGTGTCACAACAACGTGTCCTGACTTGTGTCACAACTACACGTCCTGGCTTGTGTCACAATGTGTCACAACAACGTGTCCTGACTTGTGTCACAATGTGTCACAACAACGTGTGCTGACTTGTGTCACAACTACACGTCCTGGCTTGTGTCACAATGTGTCACAACAACGTGTCCTGACTTGTGTCACAACTACACGTCCTGGCTTGTGTCACAATGTGTCACAACAACGTGTCCTGACTTGTGTCACAATGTGTCACAACAACGTGTGCTGACTTGTGTCACAACTACACGTCCTGGCTTGTGTCACAATGTGTCACAACAACGTGTGCTGACTTGTGTCACAACTACACGTCCTGACTTGTGTCACAATGTGTCACAACAACGTGTCCTGACTTGTGTCACAATGTGTCACAACAACGTGTCCTGACTGTCTCATCTGCTCACTCAGCCACACTTGGCCGGGGGTGATAATAATAATGACAGTAATAATAATAATTTATTTCTTACATAACGCCCCATCCAAATAATTGTTCTGGGGCGCTTTACAATGGTTATTCCACTTGAGTTAAAATAATACTAATAATAAACAACGCTAATACAATACTACTTTGATAAAATACGCAATCACTCCTGCTAATAAAGACAATTATGTTCCCATAAAATACCAACATAAATAAGCACACAACTATATAGTGTAGTAAAATAGTATAAATATATAATAATAAAAATAATAAATAAAATAATCATGATAATTGTAAGCAGAAGGTTCACCAAATCAGTTGTTGTGACTGTAGAAGCAGCTGCAGCACACACCAGACACCAGTGTCAGGTACTAACAACACTAATCTGTCTGACAGCAATTTTCTGCCCCATAAATCTGACAATTATAATCGTTCAGAGGCGCTGTATAGAGATTTCTTGTAAAAAAATTAATTAGAAAGTCATTTGTAAAATCAATTGATCAGTATAAACTGATCGCTATAAATACTAATAAATATGAGTTAAATATACTACAAGTTAAAATTTAAAAGTTTAAAATAACTAATAAACAAATATTAATAAAATAGTTGATAAATACTAGATACTGAAATGTTGAGATTATCTGACAGTTGACAGTGTCTCCCTGTCTGACATTTGACAGTCTCTCCCTGTCTAACAGTAGACAGTCTCTCCCTGTCTACCAGTAGACAGTCTCTCCCTGTCTACCAGTTGACAGTCTCTCCCTGTCTACCAGTTGACAGTCTCTCCCTGTCTACCAGTAGACAGTCTCTCCCTGTCTAACAGTAGACAGTCTCTCCCTGTCTAACAGTAGACAGTCTCTCCCTGTCTACCAGTAGACAGTCTCTCCCTGTCTAACAGTAGACAGTCTCTCCCTGTCTAACAGTAGACAGTCTCTCCCTGTCTACCAGTAGACAGTCTCTCCCTGTCTAACAGTTGACAGTCTCTCCCTGTCTAACAGTAGACAGTCTCTCCCTGTCTACCAGTTGACAGTCTCTCCCTGTCTACCAGTAGACAGTCTCTCCCTGTCTACCAGTAGACAGTCTCTCCCTGTCTAACAGTTGACAGTCTCTCCCTGTCTAACAGTTGACAGTCTCTCCCTGTCTAACAGTTGACAATCTCTCCCTGTCTGACATTTGACAGTCTCTCCTTGTCTACCAGTAGACAGTCTTTCCCTGTCTAACAGTTGACAATCTCACCCTGTCTACCAGTAGACAGTCTCTCCCTGTCTACCAGTAGAGAGTCTCTCCCTGTCTACCCGTAGATAGTCTCTCCCTGTCTACCAGTTGACAGTCTCTCCAAGTCTACCAGTAGACAGTCTCTTCCTGTCTACCAGTAGACAGTCTCTCCCTGTCTACCCGTAGATAGTCTCTCCCTGTCTACCAGTTGACAGTCTCTCTTGTCTACCAGTTGACAGTCTCTCCCTGTCTACCAGTTGACAGTCTCTCCCTGTCTACCAGTAGACAGTCTCTCCCTGTCTACCAGTAGACAGTCTCTCCCTGTCTACCAGTAGACAGTCTCTCTCATGTCTTAGCCATTGCTGACAAGTCACACTTAGAACATAAAGGTTTTACAGCTTGAAAATTGCACAGTAAAATATTCAGATTATGAATGCTGTATTGGGTGCTGACTGATTTGAGGGCGTTGTGCTCTTTTATCACCTTCTGTGTGCCTGCTCTGGTATTAAGAACATCATGTAATTAAGGACAGACAATCTTGGGTTACTAAATCTATTTCAATCTTATCTAATGTGAATTAAGCAAGGCATTTATGATATCAAGCTAGAAATGGCCAGACTTGCTGTCTAATATATTTCCAATGATGCGTCGTTTCGGGTTTCTATTCGTACGAAATGCAGCACTGACAAGATCTGTACCGCAAAATCAGATTAGCGAATAAATCGCGAGTAACGGCAGCGTGCACTGCAATTCAATCACAGGAATGGGACTTAGGATTGTTCCAGACATTACTGTAGAAATGGAGACCTTTGGTCGTGAATCAAAGCGTCATTCGCATCTTTAAGACCAGCTGAGCAAATTTATTAGATTCGGCACTGACGAAAACAGTTCAGATGAAAGCAAGCCAGCGCGATATATTAATGCAGAGTGGATGCTAATATTGTATTATCGCATTGGCTATTTAAATGCGATGCTAGTTTGATGTATTGTTACGGCTCTAATTGTTTATTAATAAGCTTACTTGATGGCATTAACCCGTGCGGTAGATGTGCAACAGTCATATTATACAAGACGACGTTGACATAAATATTGCATGCAAATGTAATAAGTCCGTCTTGGGATATGCTGAGTAAGTGCGAACTGCTGTGAACAGTTGCGAGTAAACATTGTCATATATTGATTCCAGGCCCATGTGGATACCGACCGGACGGCCGTCCTGCCAAAGTTGAGCAGTGCATGCCTGTAAAACCAGTCACAGAAATCAATGACCCACAAATGGAATGAATCCATATGATTATCAATAATTATAGGTTTCCACATTATCACTTTGGATGTTTGTCCTGATTTTTGTACATTTGCATTCCATGTGAGAAATGCAGAACAAACTGCGAGGTGGTTTTGCTTTCCATTAATTAATGTTGACAATGATTGGATGATTCATGGTTCCAGTCAGTGACACTTGGTGGCTGTGTGATTTATGACTACATCGACCGAAATCTGTTTTGAGTAAAATGTAGTGCATGCTTACCAAATGACTAAAACCTGGTTCAGTTTTGCCACTGACATTGTTCAAAATGGCTGTGCTTATGGCATGATCAAACTTCACATTATGGGAAGATGCAATGCATTAAATATATGAACATTGTGTGTAGTTGTATCAGTTACCTAGGGTGGTTATATGAACTTTTTCATAAATTAATTTAAATTAATCAAATTTACACCAGCCAGCTATACATTGTTACTGCAATATGCCCTCTCACTGACACCTCCCTCTCCCTCTCCCTCTCCCTCTCCCTCTCCCTCTCCCTCTCCTGCTCTCCCTCTCCCTCCCCCTCTCCTCTCCTCTTCCTCTCTACCTCTCTGCTCCTCCTGCTCTCCCTTCCTCCCCTCTCTCTCCCTCTCCTCCTCTCGTCTCTCCTCCCTCCAAAAATATTTTGGACATTTGGACGGTTGTGGGTAGATACTGGGAGATGGTGGGTAGATAGTGGGAGGTGATGGGTAGATACTGGGAGATGGTGGGTAGATAGTGGGAGTGGGTGGGTAGATAGTGGGGGTGGTGGGTAGATACTGGGAGATGGTGGGTAAATAGTGTGAGGTGGTGGGTAGATAGTGGGGGTGGTGGGTAGATACTGGGAGATGGTGGGTAAATAGTGGGAGGTGGTGGGTAGATAGTGGGGGTGGTGGGTAGATACTGGGAGATGGTGGGTAGATGGTGGGAGGTGGTGGGTAGATGGTGAGGGGTGGTGGGTAGATACTGGGAGATGGTGGGTAAATAGTGGGAAGTGGTGGGTAGATGGTGAGGGGTGGTGGGTAGATACTGGGAGATGGTGGGTAAATAGTGGGAGGTGGTGGGTAGATAGTGGGGTGGTGGGTAGATACTGGGAGATGGTGGGTAAATAGTGGGAAGTGGTGGGTAGATGGTGAGGGGTGGTGGGTAGATACTGGGAGATGGTGGGTAAATAGTGGGAGGTGGTGGGTAGATACTGGGAGATGGTGGGTAAATAGTGGGAAGTGGTGGTGGGTAGATGGTGAGGGGTGGTGGGAGATAGTGGGGGGTGGTGGGAGTCTGATTGGAGACAGTGGGTGTATGATATGAAATTGAGTGTGACAGTGCTCATGACAATTGTCACGACAGTGGTTGTTATTGGCCACTTTCTGACAGCTAAGGCCACAGTGAATGTCAGCTGCAGTGGGCCAAGGCTGCTGACACAAACCTGCCTCAGCTGGCTCAGCCCAATGCTGATATCATATAGTTACAACTAATACAACTGTCCGTGTGATCATATATCTGTAATAACACAGGTGTGTTATGCTCCAACACCCGCAGTCAGCTTGCAGTGTTTGTGGAGTGTGTGGAGATGACTGTCTACTGGAAATGTGACAGTTTAGTAGCACCTTGCTGACCTTTAGCTCTCAAATAAACCTGTCATTGTGGCCACAGGAGAAAGGTCAAATCCTAGACTCCTAGTAATGATAACAAATAAACAGTTTTCCTGGAGCTCTGGTTTTGACCTGGAAGTGTTTCAGTCTGGGTCAATCTAGTATGTGTAGGTCAACTTGGGGACGGATCACCAATATATTTTTACTTTCAGAAAAGATGAATCCTTTTGTTTAAACATCTCCATCTTCTACGACACACCTGAGTCAGTCTGAGATAGTTTTGAACTATGGTAGTTTCAGTTTCAAGCAATTGTTCTGTCGTCTTGACCAGGTGGCCGTGTTGGCTGCTGTTGGTGCTGGAATGTGTCGTGTTAGTGGGGTCAGCTGATCACATGACCTGGCGGTCAGAGGTAGTAGACCTGTCATATCAGGTTTGATGTGTGGTGTGGACAGGTGACATATGCAGCTGACACTGGGGTTCTGTGTCATCACATTCTGATGTTCTCTAGGCAACGGCGTCGGTGTCATTGGTCATTGGTTGACAAATTTGTACGTGAGGAGAAGAGTAATTGTACCAGGACTGGACACAGACTCCTTCTGGTCAAATGTGTGCATAATGTGAGCTGACAGGTAAAACATGCTATTGCTGGACATGAAAGTGCCCCAGACCTTCACGTTGGGTTCACTTAGAAAGGACACAAATCAGCTTGAAACACACAAATATCATAACATGTCACTGCATCAATTTCAAAACTTGTCATTCGTTCTCTAAAATATATTTGACAGTGTTTTAACCTGTGGTAAACAATGGTGATTGTCTGACATGTAACATTCAGCACCTGTGCATCAGTTGGATGTCTCAATCGGGACTGTTTGTAACTTCCTAACTCAAGCTTGCTACGTGGTCATAGCTAATTAACCACGCTAATTAACCATAGATCGCGAAAACTCTGTATTCACACTTGTGTATATTCAAAGCAGAACATACATAAAAAGTAGCTCATATATTTACATATGTGTGTGTGTGCATGTGTTTGCATGGATATGTGTGCTATGCATGTCTGTATGCATACATATTTGTGTGTGTGTGCGTGTGTGTGTGCGTGCGTGCGTGCGTGCGTGCGTGCGTGCGTGCGTGCGTGCGTGCGTGCGTGTGTGTGTGTGTGATGTTCATGCATATTGACATTTCTCCACGTGTTTTCCACCTAACAATATTAATCGTATATTAACATCAACATGTGCATATGACATATTACATATATATTAGTTAAGTTAGAATAATCTCACTGTGACATACAGGTTATTTATTCAATTATGCACTTTGTGGGCACTGGTCAAATTTCACTCTGCACTTTGTAAGCACTGGTCCAATTTCACTACCCACTTTGTGGGCACTTGTAAAATTTCACTAGGCACTTTGTGGGCACTTGTAAAATTTCACTACCCACTTTGTGGGCACTGGTCAAATTTCACTACCCATTTTGTGGGCACTGGTCAAATTTCACTACCCACTTTGTGGGCACTGGTCAAAATTCACTACCCACTTTATGGGCACTGGTCAAACTTCACTACCCACTTTGTGGGTACTGATCAAATTTCACTATCCACTTTGTGGGCACTGGTCAAATTTCACTACTCACTTTTGCGCACTGGTCAAATTACATACATTTCTGCCAGTTCTCCATCCTGACACTCATTGACCAGAGGTCATCAGCCACGCCATGACACGGGAGAGTGATGAGACGTCTGCTCCGTCCAGACATCTAATCATTGGTTTAGTTGTTTCAGGATCGATTGACAGCGACTAGGAGATGTATAATGTATTTAACCCATCGGATAATTATGGTTTGATTGAAACGATGGGATTATAGTCATCGGTCACTTAATATCTCTCCAGCAGAATTCTCCCATTTGCTGAAAATAATAATTGCATATCTATTATATAGTTGTGCTGGTTGAGATTCTGTGTACTTTTAAGTAGCTACAGTATGTAGATATTCATTATTTTAACTTCAAAAAATTATGAAGATAATATGTATAATAACTATAATTTATCAAGACTTATTGAATAAACAATGTTATTTTTAATGAATAGACATTTGTTTATTACTGTGGTTATTATGACTACTACTAGACACACAGTGGAGCAGCTGAAGACCCCCTTAGTTAAATGTCAGTGCACGTAATGATGATGTGGTTGAATGTTAACTATTATTCATGGTAGGGTCAGTACATCTTCCATCCTACAGGTAGGTCGTCACGGTCCACTGTCCTGTCCCTTAGGAGTAATAATAATAATAATATATCCAATACAATCCTCAAAGCACTGTACCAGACTAATGACCTAAACATTCGATGTAGCAGATCATAAGCACAATAAATATAAAACAAAAATCTGATATAATAGTTATAAAACAGTCAAATAATATAAATCACTTCACTAAAATGAATGAATGAAATTGTATTTAAGCAATATTTACATGATCAGCTGACGCTAGCCTTGGTTACAGTTCGTGTTGTAGTGCGTGATCAGCCGACACTAGCCTTGGTTACAGTTCGTGTTGTAGTGCGTGATCAGCCGACACTAGCCTTGGTTACAGTTCGTGTTGTAGTGCGTGATCAGCCGACACTAGCCTTGGTTACAGTTCGTGCTGTAGTGCGTGATCAGCCGACACTAGCCTTGGTTACAGTTCGTGTTGTAGTGCGTGATCAGCTGACACTAGCCTTGGTTACAGTTCGTGTTGTAGTGCGTGATCAGCTGACGCTAGCCTTGGTTACAGTTCGCGTTGTAGTGTTTGATCAGCTGACACTAGTCTTGGTTACAGTTCGTATTGTAATGTGTGATCAGCCGACACTAGTCTTGGTTACAGTTCGTGTTGTAGTGTGTGATCAGCCGACACTAACCTTGGTTACAGTTTGTGTTGTAGTGCGTGATCAGCTGACACTAGCCTTGGTTACAGTTCGTGTTGTAGTGTGTGATCAGCTGACACTAGCCTTGGTTACAGTTCGTGTTGTAGTGTGTGATCAGCTGACACTAATCTTGGTTACAGTTCGTGTTGTAGTGTGTGATCAGCTGACACTAGCCTTGGTTACAGTTCGTGTTGTAGTGTGTGATCAGCTGACACTAATCTTGGTTACAGTTCATGTTGTAGTGTGTGATCAGATAAAGGTATGTTCTTTTACATTGCAATGTTGAGTCATGCAGACAGGTCAAGGCACTTCACTGACCGACCTGGTCATTTTCCAGGCATCCTGTATAACTAATGGTTGTGTGGATTTTAGTAGTGTAGTTGTCTAAATACAAAAATAATTAAGCAGTATCTGAGAGGGTGGATGAGAAAACTGTAGAGTTAAGATGAGCTCAAAGCGTCCTTATCCACCAGCCATCTGTGTTATTAGGTGTCAGTCATGTCAGTAGTTTTATCTTCGAGTTTGGCACAGTTGTTACAAAAACAATGTCATAAACATGGAGAGACATTTCTGGGATATATATAGATGACATGTA
This sequence comes from Ridgeia piscesae, assembly GCA_025642075.2. Taxonomy (NCBI): domain Eukaryota; kingdom Metazoa; phylum Annelida; class Polychaeta; order Sabellida; family Siboglinidae; genus Ridgeia; species Ridgeia piscesae. Next base: position 203,839 of record JAODUO010000253.1, on the reverse strand, counting down.
CCCATTACAGAGGTCAAAGTGAAAGTGATAGTTGCTGTGCTCTGTTCATTAGAGGGCCACTAATTACTGTAGGCCTTATCCTGCAGTCACTGTCAGGTGAAGGGGACATCAAGAGGTGTGTTTACTGGTCACACAAATGTAATCAGGCCAGTGGATAGCGCTGACCAGAAGACATTAATACACAGACCTATTGTGTATTAGGCGGTCAGCAATAACGGCTGGACATGAGTCTGGCAATAAAGGCTGGACGTCGTAGCAACAGGCCAGGTAATATGACGAATGAACAGTGCATGATTACACAAGAGGGTAGTCATGATGTTGCCTCATCGCATTAGCTGCATCGACTGATGCACGAAAATAACACTAGGTGGTCGGCTTATACTCATCGGCAAACATGAAACGACAAATGTGAGATAATTCTCATGTTTTCTCCAAGGAAAACACCACTGTTTTTTGGATGGCATTGACAAAATTTTGTGGAAGATTTCATTTTATTTCATAAATTTTCAGATTACAAATTTAGAAAATGTTGCATTGATCCTTCCAATAATAATAAAACGGCACGGAATATTAAATTAAGGGAAGTACCATCTTGCGAGTAATCTGAAGATGTCATTCAGTTACAGTTTATTAATTTTATAATGTGGTTATTGATTAATAACGTCATTGTTTTGTGCTTAATACATACTGGATGTACCCGTAGCTTTAGATGCAATACAACAAATACTGAAATTATTTGTGTCAATGCATTTATTTATCTCTCTTTTCTTCTGATAACACCCAAATTATAAATAAAATAAAAAATTAGATATGCAAGACATACACAAGGCATAAGTAGCAACAAAACAACTTAAAGGAAATAATCACATTTTGATAGAGTACACCTCGAATGTGTATACGCTTACAAAGAATCTCTTTAAAACTAACAACAAATTCAGTTTGATGATGGCTTTTCCTCCTTGTCACCTCATAATCTTACTGAAGCAATCTCCTGTTCATTTAAAGCCTGTGAGAGTCGGGAGAGGGGGCCCTTGGAGTGGGAGAGAGTCAACCACAGCAGGGGCCCTTGGAGTAGGAGGGGGTCCAATGTCTCCCACCCACTGTCACACTGATGGACATTTGTCTTTACAAGGATTCCTCGAAAATTCACTTGATGGCTGTAAGGGAGTGACAGTGGAAGGAGGTATTGACTGTGACCCGGGGGGGGGAGTGTATTGGACACTTTAATGACAGAATGTGTGCATCAGTGATGTATAATTGAGTGTTATAAGCTTGCAACCTTTCTCTTAATGATTACAATGTTAGTGGAGCCCAGCCAGGGCGAGTATGGCACCGGCTGGAGGCACTATGCACCATAGAAAGCACCAGGATGTAAGTTAGTGCTGCTGTCACCAGTGCAGTTTATGAAGCTGTTCTGTCAGGGCCTGTTAGTGCTGTCATCAGATGAAACAGCTAATGACACCACGAGGAGTTCTATATTGATGACAGTAGGAGACAATCACTTGGTCATGTCATCACACTGATTTCTAGTGGATCATGCTCACGTTTTAGTGTCATTTCATTGTCGACATTTTACAGCACAACCGAGGAAAAAGTTGTGTATGAATAGTCTTAGTACAGTAATTACTACTAATTACAGCAAGGCTCCAGCATCAGCCCAGAATGGTGTGTTATTTTTATAGATTGTACAACTCTAACATTGTATTCGTTACAGTTAAACAATAATATATAGTTTGTGTCAGAGTAAAGTAGTACAATGTAAAGGCAGTGTTGGGTGGTTGTTTGTTTATCTTTAAATTACAACACTACACTCTACATTATTTAAGTAATTTCTACATAATCCAGAAGAGGCATGTACCCGGAATCATAATGCCACCATTTGCAACTTATGTAATTTACTTTTACAGAAGTTGCTATTTATGTTTCATGTTTGTATGTGATCAGCTGCACACAAAACTGCATATTTCAACTTAATTGCATGTTGAGATTACAGTTGTAGTAAAATAATATGTGTCTTTGGCATACAACTAGGAGACTTGTTGACAGGTGCTAATAAGAAATGTTGTTTTTCAGAAAGAAGTTCAAGACACGGTCGGGAGACACGGTACGTCTGTCAACTCTGCTGGACGAAGGTGTCAAGCGGTCAGATGCGAAACTGAAAGAGAAAGGACGAGATAAGGTTAGACAAATATTTGGACTAACATCATAATTGATTTTCCAAAAGGTCTACATAATGTGTGGTTTAACTGTGTGGTGTGGTGTGTGTGAGGTCCAGTGTGTGATGTCTGGTGTGTGATGTCCTATGTGTTATATTCAGTGTGTGATGTCCAGCGTGTGATGTCAAATGTGTCATATTCAGTGTGTGATGTCCAGTGTATGATGTCCAATGTGTCATATCCAGTGTGTGATGTCCAGTGTGTGATGTCCAGTGTGTGATGTCTAGTGTGTAATGTCCAATGTGTCATATCCAGTGTGTGGTGTATGGTGTGCGATATCCGGTGTGTGATGACTGGTGAGTGATGTCTGGTGTGTGATGTCTGATGAGTGATGTCCGGTGTGTGATGTCCGGTGTGTGATGTCCAGTGTGTGATGTCTTGTGTGTGATGCCTGGTGTGTGATGTCTGGTGTGTGATGTCTGGTGTGTGATGTCTGGTGAGTGATGTCTGGTGTGTGATGTCTGGTGAGTGATGTCTGGTGAGTGATGTCTGGTGTGTGATGTCTGGTGAGTGATGTCTGGTGTGTGATGTCTGGTGAGTGATGTCTGGTGTGTGATGTCTGGTGAGTGATGTCTGGTGAGTGATGTCTGGTGTGTGATGTCTGGTGAGTGATGTCTGGTGAGTGATGTCTGGTGAGTGATGTCTGGTGAGTGATGTCTGGTGAGTGATGTCTGGTGAGTGATGTCTGGTGAGTGATGTCTGGTGAGTGATGTCCGGTGAGTGATGTCCGGTGAGTGATGTCCGGTGTGTGATGTCCGGTGTGTGATGTCCGGTGTGTGATGTCTGGTGTGTGATGTCTGGTGAGTGATGTCTGGTGAGTGATGTCTGGTGAGTGATGTCTGGTGAGTGATGTCTGGTGAGTGATGTCTGGTGAGTGATGTCTGGTGAGTGATGTCTGGTGAGTGATGTCTGGTGAGTGATGTCTGGTGAGTGATGTCTGGTGAGTGATGTCTGGTGAGTGATGTCTGGTGAGTGATGTCCGGTGTGTGATGTCCGGTGTGTGATGTCCGGTGTGTGATGTCCGGTGAGTGATGTCCGGTGAGTGATGTCCGGTGAGTGATGTCTGGTGTGTGATGTCTGGTGTGTGATGTCTGGTGAGTGATGTCTGGTGAGTGATGTCTGGTGAGTGATGTCTGGTGAGTGATGTCTGGTGTGTGATGTCTGGTGTGTGATGTCTGGTGTGTGATGTCTGGTGAGTGATGTCTGGTGTGTGATGTCTGGTGAGTGATGTCTGGTGAGTGATGTCTGGTGAGTGATGTCAGGTGAGTGATGTCTGGTGAGTGATGTCCGGTGTGTGATGTCCGGTGTGTGATGTCCGGTGTGTGATGTCCGGTGAGTGATGTCCGGTGAGTGATGTCTGGTGTGTGATGTCTGGTGAGTGATGTCTGGTGTGTGATGTCTGGTGTGTGATGTCTGGTGAGTGATGTCTGGTGTGTGATGTCTGGTGATTGATGTCTGGTGAGTGATGTCTGGTGTGTGATGTCTGGTGAGTGATGTCTGGTGAGTGATGTCTGGTGTGTGATGTCCGGTGAGTGATGTCCGGTGAGTGATGTCTGGTGAGTGATGTCCGGTGTGTGATGTCTGGTGAGTGATGTCCGGTGTGTGATGTCCGGTGAGTGATGTCCGGTGTGTGATGTCCGGTGAGTGATGTCCGGTGTGTGATGTCTGGTGTGTGATGTCTGGTGAGTGATGTCCGGTGTGTGATGTCTGGTGTGTGATGTCTGGTGAGTGATGTCTGGTGTGTGATGTCTGGTGAGTGATGTCCGGTGTGTGATGTCTGGTGTGTGATGTCTGGTGAGTGATGTCCGGTGTGTGATGTCGGTGTGTGATGTCCGTGTGTGATGTCCGGTGAGTGATGTCTGGTGTGTGATGCCTGGTGAGTGATGTATGGTGTGTGATGTCTGGTGAGTGATGTCTGGTGAGTGATGTCTGGTGAGTGATGTCTGGTGAGTGATGTCCGGTGTGTGATGTCTGGTGTGTGATGTCTGGTGAGTGATGTCCGGTGTGTGATGTCCGGTGTGTGATGTCCGGTGTGTGATGTCCGGTGAGTGATGTCTGGTGTGTGATGCCTGGTGAGTGATGTCTGGTGTGTGATGTCCGGTGAGTGATGTCTGGTGTGTGATGTCTGGTGAGTGATGTCTGGTGAGTGATGTCTGGTGAGTGATGTCTGGTGTGTGATGTCTGGTGAGTGATGTCCGGTGTGTGATGTCTGGTGTGTGATGTCTGGTGTGTGATGTCTGGTGAGTGATGTCTGGTGAGTGATGTCTGGTGTGTGATGTCTGGTGTGTGATGTCTGGTGAGTGATGTCTGGTGAGTGATGTCCGGTGTGTGATGTCTCGTGTGTGATGTCTGGTGAGTGATGTCTGGTGTGTGATGTCTGGTGTGTGATGCCTGGTGAGTGATGCCTGGTGAGTGATGTCTGGTGAGTGATGTCTGGTGAGTGATGCCTGGTGAGTGATGTCTGGTGTGTGATGTCTGGTGTGTGATGTCTGGTGTGTTGCAGGAGTTGTCGAAGGCAGAGTTTGATGCAGCGAAGGAGGCGGTGGCGTACGGATGCATCAAGTACGCAGACCTGTCTCACAACCGCATGCACGACTACGTCTTCTCCTTTGACAAGGTCTGTAACAATGTTAGGCAAAGTTACTAAATGTTTTTTTCCATAGTTTGTTTTATAGTTTCAGATAATTGTAAGGTATTTGGGAATTATTCCATCATTTCAGGTCAGCTACAGAAACTCATTAGGTTGTGTTAGTTAACCTTTGTCTTGATGACAAACCATTGTGAACATATTACAATGTATGGCAATATCACGAAACATATAATCAAAACATGAGTACACTGTACCCGCCTCCACTTGTCAGAACAGTGTGCCTACTCATATTAATACTGGTTGTTAATCGTGAATAATAAATAGAGTAATGAATTCTGCCAGAAGCCCACCTGGGAGTGGTTATGTATTGATTCACCCCGCCCTGTGTGTCAGCTCTGAGGTAACACCTACCTGAAGTGTAGTCACAAATACAGCAAGCGTGGATGTGGACCAAAGTGCAGACTACCCACGTTATCTGCCAGCAGTAGTTCCTAGAGATAAGGTTACCATAGCGACAACAATGGCAGAAATAGTGATAATGTCACTTCAAAGTTGAATTAAAGCATTCTAATTCTAAATAAATAACTTATGCTGTGGCATTTTTGACAATGGTCCTTTGTGTGTTGTCACTGGCATGAGGCAGGTCATTTGCAAAGTTACATGCTCATGTCTCGTAACATGTAAGATCATGTTATGAACAATACATTTGTCCAGCTATCATAAAATGTTTGACAATAGATCTATTCAGAATGCTTGGGAATGCCTTCTTATTTCACAAAATGGAGAGTTTGTTTCACAAATTGTTATGCCGTTACTTTCATGAATGGAATAGTTTGCTCTCGTTACCTTTTTGATTTTGGTTTATCCACATTGGTTACGACATAACAATGACAATGTAAATCACCATGGCCAGGAATAACATGAGCATTCTATTGGAGATATATAAACAAGTGTTTGCACGAAAGTGAATGATCAGGTATTGCACGAGTGTTGAGAACAAGCTCAAATAACTGGGAAAGCCCAAAGAAATCCCCACTACCTGCCATCGTCCGGCCTACCCATGACTAATGCATATGACACAAACTTATTATTAAATGTATCTCCAAAGTTGAGCTCTGGGTCATGTTACTTCCAAGATAGTAAATCCCACATGGACATCTCTTTATGTGCAGCATTTCCTATCCACCATGTGGCGCCACCATTTCGTATGCATGTTTTACATGTTGTGTCACTAACTGTGTCATTGTGTCACCAGATGCTGGATGACAAGGGAAACACAGCTGTGTACTTGCTGTACGCCTACACACGCATCAGGCAAGTGCTCATGTCTCTACAGGTCCTCTTACACGGGCCACCTGATCACTTGGCTGTCACAGTAATGTATACAAAGTATTATGTGTGGACTGGACGTAGCTACCTAAAACAGTGAAATAAATGAGTAGTGGTGCCACCTACTGGGTGGAGCATATATTGTGCATTAACACTACTGTGTATTTCAGAATTGGGAGCATGGTGGGTAACTGAACTACATCTTAGCAACCGTGTCACATCAGTGGAAAGCTTTGGGTGTACGGTTCTATGGGCCATGTAAATCTCGCACTCGAAAATGAGGTTGGAAGTCCAGTTTCTCCATGTTTAAAAGATAGGACTTTTTTGGGTTGTAATAATCGAGCTGGCCCCAAATAACTAAATTTTAATTACAAGCTGTGTGACACTTTTCCGGTAAGAATTATCATGGAAATTATGCATTTCAATCTATTATAATGGTGGACCAAGGCATCGGCGGTTAGTACTTGTGTTTAGTGATCCTGACAAGTAATGAAGAATGCCATCTTTCTCGCAGGACAACCTGTTTTGGGGCAAATATGCACATGTGTTATGACTATGTGCATTTAGACAAATTGTCAGATATAAGTGCTTATCAAACTGTTATGAAATCACAACATATAGCAATGTAAAATGCATATCACATAAAAGACACATCTGCCTAAAATCATTCATACTATCTGAGCTAGGTAAATCGCTGAGTGTGGTAAACTCAATATTAAATCGGACAGTTAAGATAAGAAAGCTATAACACAAGATATTTATGACCTGATTCATCAGTCGGAAACTACAACTGTCATCTGTCATTAGAGTATTATTATTGTATCGTGTCCAGTCGTGCGGAGTCTCGCCATGTATTGTGACCCACTTACAGGCCGGCCCTATTGGCAGTGCTTATGTGTCATGACACACTTATTGACAGTGCTTATGTATCGTGACACACTTATTGGCAGTGCTTATGTGTTGTGACACACTTATTGACAGTGCTTATGTATTGTGACACACTTGTTGACAGTGCTTATGTATTGTGACACACTTATTGACAGTGCTTATGTATTGTGACACACTTATTGACAGTGCTTATGTATTGTGACACACTTATTGACAGTGCTTATGTATTGTGACACACTTATTGGCAGTGCTTATGTGTTGTGACACACTTATTGACAGTGCTTATGTATTGTGACACACTTATTAACAGTGCTTTTGGAAGTAATTTTACATCACTCAGTAGATTTCAAACAATGTGAAACATAATTTTTTCTATCAAGGTCAAGTACATTTCAGTAACTGTGTTATGGGATGCGTTAGGTGAAATATGTCAGAACAGATGAATCATTGAATGAGTTGGATAAAGATGTCTCATTCAGTGAGTTGGATAGCAATATCTAGTTGAATTATTCAGAGAGGTCTTACTGAATGAGTCAGGCAGAAATGTCTCATTGAATGAGACATGAGATGACTCATTGTGCTGATGGTATCACAGGTCCATCGCCCGCACAGCGAAAGTGAGTGCAGCCGAATTGAAGGCCGCCGCAGGAGACAGTGGCGCCCTCAAGCTGGAGCATCCACAGGAGTGGAAGCTGGCCAAGCTGATCGCCAAGTTCCCCGAGATTGTCCTTCGAATCATGGACGACCTGATGCTGCACACACTGTGTGACTACGTGTACGAGCTGGCCACAGGGTTCACAGAGTTCTACGACGCGTGCTACGTGGTGGAGAAGGATCGACAGACAGGTACAGAACAACTATTTCAATAATCTTACATACATTTCCCATGTATGGTATGGATTAGGAATACAGCATAATCCCATTCGAATAGATTTACTTTAAAAATTCTGTGAAAGTTTGTACTTGTATTAAACACAAGTGTCAATTTGAATGACTTAACACTATTGTGGTTGAAGGCAACTACTTTTGTGCTTACAACAAAACACAGCACGTTTTCTTTGAATTGATGTTAAACATCTCAGCAGGTGGCCACATTTTCTTGGTTGAAATATGTCTTAATTAAATTAACTGTTTTTCCCTATAAATTATTTTTAGTTGATCTTAGTTTATTCTGTACATCAACTGTAGTTACAGGTACATCCATATTTTCCTAAAAGTATGTTTAGTGTACTCCTATTGTTGTCATGATGTAATCCCTTGTGCTGTTCCAGGTGTAATAGTGAAGGTAAACATGGAGCGTCTGCTGCTGTGTGAAGCGACAGCCTCTGTCATGGCCGCCGCCTTCAGCATCCTCGGTCTACGCACCGTGGAGAGAATGTAGACAGCCGACTGGTCAACTCTTCAGTGGGGAGACTATTCCACTGAACAACTTGACAAGAATGACACGTTCTTGAGCAGTTTAAATTTCTTGTGTCAAAGACTACTACATTATAGGTATATCTTAAATTAATGAGGAATATAAGGAAACATTTATTGATCTATGAAAGGTATTATTGTGGTAATTATTGTGAAAGTGTTAATAAAACATAAAAACAACTCTACATTGTGTGATAAATAATCATACAAACGGATTAGGGATTACAGACAAGTTGACATACTGTAGGTGTTTTGTACTTGGGCACTTGTGACGACTCATGAACTGATGTCTGAAGCCTGACAATCAACACAATGACAGCGCGGTGGTTTTTTGTGTGTTTTTAATGTCTGTTTAACACTAAGCGCTTGATATACAGTATATATTCTTATGTTTTTATGTATAATATGACAATTATCAATCAACCAATCACACACGTATATCAGACCAAACAATTCTTAGATTACAATGAGCATTCAATCATGTTTACCAACTAATGTTATACATCAAAAAATAGCAAGTTAGCATATTCCACTGTTGGCTTATTCCACTGGATTGTTGTGGCAAATGAGAATGACATGTCATCAGTTTCATCAAATTATCTCCAAATTTCGCTCAATAACCCAATTGTTGGCTGCCAGTCAAGAACGGCCAGCAGTGTTGGAGAAAGACTCTGGCAGACTGAGGCAGAAACATGCGACTTAAACAAACCAGATTAAATGTAGGCCACATCAACAATACACATGCACACAAAACAAACCACAGTAGTAATGATTTGAAAAACACCCCAGTGACTACAGTTAACATATAGAGTGACTACAGACGCCATCCACAGTACGTCTTAGGAGGGGAATATTTGGTGCAACAACGGCACAGGGCCACTGACAAAGATTTGTGATGCTAAATCTGTAACAAAGTATTGCATGCATATTTCTTAATGCACTACGTCGTAAGATATCCATAACACATGATGCTAAGTACAATACAGTACATAATACAGTGCAATGATATCAATTGGGATGTCCACTACTATTATATTGTGCAGAATGGAAGCAGACCTTCCATGACTACAAGATGTAACAGAATGGAAGCAGACCTTCCATGACTACAAGATGTAACGGAATGGAAGCAGACCTTCCATGACTACAAGATGTAACGGAATGGAAGCAGACCTTCCATGACTACAAGATGTAACGGAATGGAAGCAGACCTTCCATGACTACAAGATGTAACGGAATGGAAGCAGACCTTCCATGACTACAAGATGTACGGAATGGAAGCAGACCTTCCATGACTACAAGATGTAACGGAATGGAAGCAGACCTTCCATGACTACAAGATGTAACGGAATGGAAGCAGACCTTCCACGACTACAAGATGTAACGGAATGGAAGCAGACCTTCCACGATTACAAGATGTAACGGAATGGAAGCAGACCTTCCATGACTACAAGATGTAACGGAATGGAAGCAGACCTTCCATGACTACAAGATGTAACGGAATGGAAGCAGACCTTCCACGACTACAAGATGTAGAATTATGGCTTCCACAAGTACAATACATAATAGTAATAATCTCAATATAACATCAACGACAGTCCCAAAACCATTATGTACAGCGCTAAATGATTACTAGGTAACATATGAATATCCACAAAGACAAATCCCAGAAAGCTAAAGCAAATCCCACATATCATAGAAATATAGTGTGGACACCGGCCCTCGTGTCTTCTGGTAGGTCTGAATAGTTGAGAAAATAGCTATGTATGATGATACACTTCCAGTGTAAGTTGATGCGAGGGCAATCAAACAGTCGACAATTGTTGGCATGCTGCAAACATGCTCTTTTCTCAACAAAAATCTGTCTCTGATAACCCAAAGTTACTCAATAATGTCTACAAAACCAATGTGCAGTGACAATCTAAGACAAACCAGTGCAACGTGTCTGAAATATATCAAGTTTCACCTGATGACGGCTAACAAGATCAACATTTATCAAATATGCCCCTGATCAAGGTCAGCCAGATTAACAATGTATCAAGTATGATCTTGTCCAAGGTCAGACAGATTAACGATGTATCAAGTATGATCTTGTCCAAGGTCTGCCAGATCAACCAACAATGTACCAAGTTTGACCTTGACCAAGGTCGGCCAAATCAACTAGTGTATCATATATGACCTTGACCAAGGTGAGCTGGACCAACAGGCATTGATACCAACTGGTACGACTCCGTCTAATACTGCCTTGCATAGATTCAGCATGCCTACGACTGCGTGAACATTCACTCGTCAGTGGAAACAGCCAACAACAAAAAACACATACAATATACAATCTGTGGAAAAACAACAAAAACAACCACCCCACCACACCATTGGACACTGCTAGGCCAGTGAACTACACAACTAGAGAAACGCGAATGCATAGCAGTCGTATTTAAACAAAGCACCCATCCAACTGCTTAAAGTACTCATCCGAAAACTTATCAGAATCACGCAGAAAGCTGGATATACAATCGAGTTACAAGTACAAGGGTGATTCAAGTCACCCTGCTGTTGAACATTGTCACATGACCACCCTGCAAGTGTCAACATTCACGGCAGAATCAACTTATCAGATTATATACAGGTCAACAACAGTTGCTATTTTCAATATATTTGAAAATACACCAATTAAATTAATTATGCCAGACTTTTTATACTATATGGCACATTTCATCGATAGCTGTTAATGTTCCAAATGATTGTTTCAAGATTCTAGTAAATTTAATGTGTTTTGCTATATAAACTGCAGTGAAAGACACGCAAATCTGTTTTGCAATACTATGTGTTCATATACCATTTACGCCAGTGATCCTACAGCCAACATTACGGGTCGGACCTCGCTAGAGACAAATATAAACATGGTTCTTTGAGCTCAACCAAAACCACCATCTAGTGAGACTATAGAAACATTGCCCCCGCCGCTACAAGTATAATGTATCCATACACAACCGTACCAAGTTAATTAATAATTATGCACCAGCCGTCCGTAATATACGTGTAAGTGTATAGAAAATATGACCTAACCAACTAGTTAAGGACACATGATCGACAGAACGAATGTCCGTTGTATGCTCTCAACTCTTCAAGGTCGTGACCCTCATTAGCAAATTAAACCTACACATACCACCCTCGAGTTCTACTGCTTGCCACCAGATAGCGACATCATACAACGTAGCTATTGCATTATACCGTCACCTTACTGTAGCTTGTCACAAGGCAACACGTCATAACCATGGTATCACATCAGCCTCTCCACCAACTGTAACACAAACCACGGACTTGACCTTCTCATCGTGTGGCAAGTGTACAGCGCTATCAGGAACGGGTCACTCTCCGTCCATGCCCACCAAACACGTGGTGCTCTCTCCGTGACGTCACACTGGGCGTCACACTTACGTTCTCTTCCTCAAACCTTCTCCAAAAACCGTCCGTCACAAACGCGTCCCCTTCCAACGCCAACGTCCCTGCACGTCCAGAAGTCTGGACTCACTTCTGGCGACAATCCTAACCTGCACAGCACACTAGAACCAACGAATCAACGAATAAAGAAAGTGACATCCGGGGCTACGTGCCCCGTCCGTTATGCCACGCATTAAACAATGTTTAAGAAATGCAAACAAAACTCCACATACACCAGCTAGTTCTCATTGCAAACCGACACTTTCTCGCCACAACCATTCGTCGCGAGAAAACTGATCCAATTATTAAATCGCTTGCTACATCATGTTTAACGAAAATTTCATAAATTATCCAACAACCAACACTGTTTCGAAGGCACCTGATTTCTTCCCGTCATGAAACAAGTTGGCTGCTCTGCGAAATCAAGAAAACGTCCATAAATGTGGCCATGGTGTATAGAAATGGCACCAGACAAAACAATGTCGGTGTCCACAGTCGTCTTCCAGAGGCTCAGTTGACGACAAATACAAAATTAGCGACTGAGTCGGCACTTCAGCCGCTGGCTGGTTGAGTTGACTCACTACTGCTCTCCTGCGAGTGTCCCGCAACCTTCACGTCCGTAACCTTTGTTTTCGTAGCGCTGACCGAACTGGTGGCGGCCTTGGCTGGATTGGTGGAAGGCGCAACCTGCGACTTCGGTAAATGTCCATCACGTTTGTTGCCGGCTGACTTTGTGGCATCGCCATGGTCTGGCGCATTCGTGTCACACTGGCTTGTCTGTCGTGACCTCCGACCTTTGTGACGACTCGTGTCCTTGGTCGAATGTTCAGATGGCTTCTTTTTGTCTTTCTTCGGTTGGCTACTCGCTGGGTGGTGACCCGACTCACGGCGTTCCCGCGGCTGACTGTCACCTGCTGCACCATCAGCCATTGGGGGCTACAACCAGACAAAAACATTGTAATAATCACCACCCAGTAAGACACATACACGGCAGTATAATGTTGTTACATTTTATATCACCAGACTACTACGCATATGTAGAGAGCATCACCCTGTGTGCGATTTTATTATTACAACAAAACATGAACTCAAAGATACACTGACAGTTGTGCACAATAAACCATTTTCAAGACAATAAAATTATCCAGGCAAATAACACTTATAAATTTACAATATCAATGATTATAAATTTACAAGATTAGTAATATCAAAGAATACAAATCTACAACACCAGTGAATACCGAATGTATAACAGCAGTGATCACCACTTAGAAAATGTGTGACTATGCATTTATAAAACCAGTGACTACAGCAAACATTGACTCCACCGTTGAGAGAGCTGTAGGAGTCCACGGATACGTACCTCGACACGGAAGTCTTCCAGCCTCTTGTACTTGGACAGTAGCTGCTTGAGTCGTTTGTCGATGGTCACTTTACAGCGAGAGTACTTGAGGAACGCCCAGAACTTCTCCAGGCCATATAACTGCCCTGTGAACATATATAAAGTGAACATAAACATATCTGTACACACTGCTACAGACCCATGTAGGGAATCAGAGACAACTTTACACTGCCTGCTGTGTGTCTCCCAAACGTCCCACCAGGAAGTGGACCAGGCCGCGTGGTGAGGTACCCAGCTGTAATGTTTAGTGAATGAAACATGTTTACGTAAATTGAAGTACCCAGCCGTAATGTTTAGTGAATGAAACATGTTTACGTAAATTGAAGTACCCAGCCGTAATGTTTAGTGAATGAAACATGTTTACGTAAATTGAAGTACCCAGCCGTAATGTTTAGTGAATGAAACATGTTTACATAAATTGAAGTACCCAGCCGTAATGTTTAGTGAATGAAACATGTTTACATAAATTGAAGTACCCAGCCGTAATGTTTAGTGAGTGAAACATGTTTACGTAAATTGAAGTACCCAGCCGTAATGTTTAGTGAATGAAACATGTTTACGTAAATTGAAGTACCCAGCCGTAATGTTTAGTGAATGAAACATGTTTACATAAATTGAAGTACCCAGCCGTAATGTTTAGTGAATGAAACATGTTTACATAAATTGAAGTACCCAGCCGTAATGTATTTGTGAATGAAACATGTTTACGTAAATTGAAGTACCCAGCCGTAATGTTTAGTGAGTGAAACATGTTTACATAAATTGAAGTACCCAGCCGTAATGTTTAGTGAGTGAAACATGTTTACATAAATTGAAGTACCCAGCCGTAATGTTTAGTGAATGAAACATGTTTACATAAATTGAAGTACCCAGCCGTAATGTTTAGTGAATGAAACATGTTTACGTAAATTGAAGTACCCAGCCGTAATGTTTAGTGAATGAAACATGTTTACGTAAATTGAAGTACCCAGCCGTAATGTTTAGTGAATGAAACATGTTTACGTAAATTGAAGTACCCAGCCGTAATGTTTAGTGAATGAAACATGTTTACGTAAATTGAAGTACCCAGCCGTAATGTTTAGTGAACGAAACATGTTTACGTAAATTGAAGTACCCAGCCGTAATGTTTAGTGAGTGAAACATGTTTACGTAAATTGAAGTACCCAGCCGTAATGTTTAGTGAATGAAACATGTTTACATAAATTGAAGTACCCAGCCGTAATGTTTAGTGAATGAAACATGTTTACATAAATTGAAGTACCCAGCCGTAATGTTTAGTGAATGAAACATGTTTACGTAAATTGAAGTACCCAGCCGTAATGTTTAGTGAATGAAACATGTTTACATAAATTGAAGTACCCAGCCGTAATGTTTAGTGAGTGAAACATGTTTACATAAATTGAAGTACCCAGCCGTAATGTTTAGTGAGTGAAACATGTTTACATAAATTGAAGTACCCAGCCGTAATGTTTAGTGAATGAAACATGTTTACGTAAATTGAAGTACCCAGCCGTAATGTTTAGTGAGTGAAACATGTTTACATAAATTGAAGTATCCAGCCGTAATGTTTAGTGAATGAAACATGTTTACGTAAATTGAAGTACCCAGCCGTAATGTTTAGTGAATGAAACATGTTTACGTAAATTGAAGTACCCAGCCGTAATGTTTAGTGAATGAAACATGTCTTTCGTAAATTGAAGTACCCAGCCGTAATGTTTAGTGAATGAAACATGTTTACGTAAATTGAAGTACCCAAACCGTAATGTTTAGTGAATGAAACATGTTTACGTAAATTGAAGTACCCAACCGTAATGTTTAGTGAATGAAACATGTTTACGTAAATTGAATACCCAGCCAATGTTTGGATGAAATTTTAAAAACTTTAAGTCCCAAATTTAGGAATAAAAATGACTTCTTTAAGTGCCAATATTTCAAAAACAAAGCAAACTTTAAGTAACCAATGTTAGAGTAAACATGTTTCAAAATTTCCCCCCTAAAAATCTTGGTTGTTTAAAATTAGTAACCAATGTTTAAAAAATGTTGACATTTTAAATTTAAGACCCCCTAATTATCACGAATCCCAACGTCTCTTTGGGAAATCCCCGGAAGAGTTAGCGTGAAACTTTTCTTTTTAAATCCGTAGCCGTAAGTTACCGGAAGAAACATTTTTGATTTAAGTACCCCGTAATTAGAGAAAGAAACTGTCAAACTCAAGACCCCGCCTAATTTTACAACGAACCCCCGTTTACGTAAATGAATACACCCCCGAAAGTTTAGCGAATGAAACATTTACAAATTGACCCTCCCACCAAACAATAAACACGCCTCCCACACAAATGAATACACCCCCGAAAGTTTAGCGAATGAAACATTTACAAATGAAACCCTCGCCTAAACAATAAACAAAGGCACTCCCACCTAAACAATAAAACGACTTTAGTCCCACCTAATGTTAGTGGAGTGAAAAATGTTTTCATTGGGAGCCAGCAGTAATGTTTTAGCCGAGTGAAAAATGTTTTCATTGGGACCCAGCAGTAATGTTTTCCGAGCAGAAACAGTTTACATAAATTGGAAGTCCCGCCGGAATCCTTTAGGAAGCTTTTGTAATTGAAGTACCCAGGAAAACGACCGAAGCGAAACAAAGTTTACTAAATTGAAATACCCACCCAAATTTTGCGCAATGAAACAGTTTACGTAAATTTAAGTACCCAGCCGTAATGTTTAGCGAATGAAACATGTTTACTTAAATTGAAGTACCCAGCCGTAATGTTTAGTGAATGAAACATGTTTACGTAAATTGAAGTACCCAGCCGTAATGTTTAGCGAATGAAACATGTTTACATAAATTGAAGTACCCAGCCGTAATGTTTAGTGAGTGAAACATGTTTACGTAAATTGAAGTACCCAGCCGTAATGTTTAGCGAATGAAACATGTTTACGTAAATTGAAGTACCCAGCCGTAATGTTTAGCGAGTGAAACATGTTTACATAAATTGAAGTACCCAGCCGTAATGTTTAGCGAGTGAAACATGTTTACATAAATTGAAGTACCCAGCCGTAATGTTTAGCGAGTGAAACATGTTTACATAAATTGAAGTACCCAGCCGTAATGTTTAGTGAATGAAACATGTTTACATAAATTGAAGTACCCAGCCGTAATGTTTAGTGAGTGAAACATGTTTACATAAATTGAAGTACCCAGCCGTAATGTTTAGCGAATGAAACATGTTTACATAAATTGAAGTACCCAGCCGTAATGTTTAGCGAATGAAACATGTTTACATAAATTGAAGTACCCAGCCGTAATGTTTAGCGAATGAAACATGTTTACGTAAATTGAAGTACCCAGCCGTAATGTTTAGCGAATGAAACATGTTTACGTAAATTGAAGTACCCAGCCGTAATGTTTAGCGAATGAAACATGTTTACGTAAATTGAAGTACCCAGCCGTAATGTTTAGCGAATGAAACATGTTTACATAAATTGAAGTACCCAGCCGTAATGTTTAGGGAGTGAAACATGTTTACGTAAATTGAAGTACCCAGCCGTAATGTTTAGTGAATGAAACATGTTTACATAAATTGAAGTACCCAGCCGTAATGTTTAGTGACTGAAACATGTTTACATAAATTGAAGTACCCAGCCGTAATGTTTAGTGAGTGAAACATGTTTACATAAATTGAAGTACCCAGCCGTAATGTTTAGTGAGTGAAACATGTTTACATAAATTGAAGTACCCAGCCGTAATGTTTAGTGAATGAAACATGTTTACGTAAATTGAAGTACCCAGCCGTAATGTTTAGTGAATGAAACATGTTTACGTAAATTGAAGTACCCAGCCGTAATGTTTAGTGAATGAAACATGTTTACGTAAATTGAAGTACCCAGCCGTAATGTTTAGTGAATGAAACATGTTTACGTAAATTGAAGTACCCAGCCGTAATGTTTAGTGAATGAAACATGTTTACATAAATTGAAGTACCCAGCCGTAATGTTTAGTGAGTGAAACATGTTTACGTAAATTGAAGTACCCAGACGTAATGTTTAGTGAGTGAAACATGTTTACATAAATTGAAGTACCCAGCCGTAATGTTTAGTGAATGAAACATGTTTACATAAATTGAAGTACCCAGCCGTAATGTTTAGTGAGTGAAACATGTTTACGTAAATTGAAGTACCCAGCCCTAATGTTTATGAATGAAACATGTTTACGTAAATTGAAATACCCAGCCGTAATGTTTAGTGAATGAAACATGTTTACTAAATTGAAGTACCCAGCCGTAATGTTTAGTGAATGAAACATGTTTACATAAATTGAAGTACCCAGCCGTAATGTTTAGTGAGTGAAACATGTTTACGTAAATTGAAGTACCCAGCCGTAATGTTTAGTGAATGAAACATGTTTACGTAAATTGAAGTACCCAGCCGTAATGTTTAGTGAATGAAACATGTTTACGTAAATTGAAGTACCCAGCCGTAATGTTTAGTGAATGAAACATGTTTACTAAATTGAAGTACCCAGCCGTAATGTTTAGTGAATGAAACATGTTTACGTAAATTGAAGTACCCAGCCGTAATGTTTAGTGAATGAAACATGTTTACATAAATTGAAGTACCCAGCCGTAATGTTTAGTGAATGAAACATGTTTACATAAATTGAAGTACCCAGCCGTAATGTATAGTGAATGAAACATGTTTACGTAAATTGAAGTACCCAGCCGTAATGTTTAGTGAGTGAAACATGTTTACGTAAATTGAAGTATCCAGCCGTAATGTTTAGTGAATGAAACATGTTTACGTAAATTGAAGTACCAGCCGTAATGTTTAGTGAATGAAACATGTTTACGTAAATTGAAGTACCCAGCCGTAATGTTTAGTGAATGAAACATGTCTACGTAAATTGAAGTACCCAGCCGTAATGTTTAGTGAATGAAACATGTCTACGTAAATTGAAGTACCAAGCCGTAATGTTTAGTGAATGAAACATGTCTACGTAAATTGAAGTACCCAGCCGTAATGTTTAGTGAATGAAACATGTTTACGTAAATTGAAGTACCCAGCCGTAATGTTTAGTGAATGAAACATGTTTACGTAAATTGAAGTACCCAGCCGTAATGTTTAGTGAATGAAACATGTTTACGTAAATTGAAGTACCCAGCCGTAATGTTTAGTGAATGAAACATGTTTACGTAAATTGAAGTACCCAGCCGTAATGTTTAGTGAATGAAACATGTTTACGTAAATTGAAGTACCCAGCCGTAATGTTTAGTGAATGAAACATGTTTACGTAAATTGAAGTACCCAAACCGTAATGTTTAGTGAATGAAACATGTCTACGTAAATTGAAGTACCCAGCCGTAATGTTTAGTGAATGAAACATGTTTACGTAAATTGAAGTACCCAGCCGTAATGTTTAGTGAATGAAACATGTCTACGTAAATTGAAGTACCAAGCCGTAATGTTTAGTGAATGAAACATGTTTACGTAAATTGAAGTACCCAGCCGTAATGTTTAGTGAATGAAACATGTTTACGTAAATTGAAGTACCCAGCCGTAATGTTTAGTGATTGAAACATGTTTATGTAAATTGATGCCAATCACAACTTTGGATGATAAAAACTGCAAGTCTCTCAAACTAGGTAATAACAGTGACTTCTTTTGTGCCAATATTCTCAAAAATCAATGCAAACTGTAGATAACAATGCAAACTAAACACGGATCAAATTCCATAAATATCTTGGTTGTAAGATTTTAACCAATGCTAAAAAATGTTGACATTGTGAATGCACGAGACGACCCCTCACCATTATCACAGTCTCCCAACGTCTCTTCCTGGAAGTCCTGGAAGAGTTCCTGTCGAAACTTCTTCTCGAGTCCGTAGCTGTAGAACCGGAAGAGACATTCGATGCCGTACCTGTAACAGAGAGGGCGCTGTCAACACCTCAAGACATGTCTACTTCCTTCACACACGACCCTCCCACACAAACAATACACACACGATCCTCCCACACAAACAATACACACGACCCTCCCACACAAACAATACACACACGACCCTCCCACACAAACAATACACACACGATCCTCCCACACAAACAATACACACACAACCCTCGCACTCAAACAATAAACACGGCCCTCCCACTCAAACAATACAAACGACTCTCCCACTCAAACAATGTTACCTGTAGCCAGCAGTGACATGTTACCTGTAGCCAGCAGTGACATGTTACCTGTAGCCAGCAGTGACATGTTACCTGTAGCCAGCAGTGACATGTTACCTGTAGCCAGCAGTGACATGTTACCTGTAGCCAGCAGTGACATGTTACCTGTAGCCAGCAGCAGCGTCCTCATTGGCAAGTTGTCGGAACTCCTTGTAGAGCTTTGTGTTGAAGTTCTGGCGCAGGAAAAACGACCAGAAGCGAAACAATGTATTCATCTCCTGCGACTGACCCACTCCAAACTTCTTGCGCTCTGAAACACCAAGTACACATGAATGATTCAACAACTGCATGAGGTGTACCTTCAAGATGCACACTTGTGGTTAAAAACTTATTTGTATTTAAATATGCCAATCTTACATGTTTGTGTTTGACATTTTCCAGTGCATGTTTGTTTATACTGTTCATATTTGGTGTACACAAATAAAACAACTTTTAGTTGGTGTATCTGACTTGCTCTAACAGACATTTTAGGATTCTCGTATCCTCTCTTCATCCTTCGAGTGACAGACATCCTACTCCCAGTAAGTTTGTGTCTGCGGTGTGTACCAGCTCTCTACGATGTCATCCTGCCAGCTTCTCGTTCTGACTGCTGAATGTTGGTCAATAGACAACAACCTAATTCACTATTAATACAAAATGTTCATCAACCTTTCCCCCCACTATATTGTACTTGAACTGAATGTAGTACTCAAGATCTGCTGTGGTACATGGTAGGTTAGTTACCTTTTAGATGTCTGCTATAGTATTTATTGAGTTACATTTGAGACATCTGCTGTGGTACTTGGTGGGTTAGTTACCTTTCAGACATCTGCTATGGTACTTGTTGGGTTAGTTACCTTACAGACATGTGCTGTGGTACTTGTTGGGTTAGTTACCTTGCAGACATCTGCTGTGGTACTAGCTGGGTTAGTTACCTTTCAGACATCTGCTGTGGTACTTGTTGGGTTAGTTACCTTACAGACATGTGCTGTGGTACTTGTTGGGTTAGTTACCTTGCAGACATCTGCTGTGGTACTAGCTGGGTTAGTTACCTTTCAGACATCTGCTGTGGTACTTGTTGTAGCGGATCCACACGAAGCCTGTGTCTTGCAGCAGTTCGTGTGACGGGTGTTGGTAGCTTGGTGCACTGTGGTAGGCTTGAAGTAGCTGGGTGACTGGTACACTGCTCTAGACGAGTTAGCTGTGGTGTCACTGTGATACAGTGCTCTAGACTAGTTAGCTGTGGTGTCACTGTGGTACAGTGCTCTAGACAAGTTAGCTGTGGTGTCACTGTGGTACAGTGCTCTAGACGAGTCAGCTGTGATGTCACTGTGGACTGAAACATGACACAGACCATCCATACACTGCTCTAGACGAGTTAGCTGTGGTGTCACTGTGGTACAGTGCTCTAGACTAGTTAGCTGTGGTGTCACTGTGGTACAGTGCTCTAGACGAGTTAGCTGTGGTGTCACTGTGGTACAGTGCTCTAAACAAGTTAGCTGTGGTGTCACTGTGGTACAGTGCTCTAGACGAGTCAGCTGTGATGTCACTGTGGTACAGTGCTCTAGACTAGTTAGCTGTGGTGTCACTGTGGTACAGTGCTCTAGACTAGTTAGCTGTGGTGTCACTGTGGTACAGTGCTCTAGACAAGTTAGCTGTGGTGTCACTGTGGTACAGTGCTCTAAACAAGTTAGCTGTGGTGTCACTGTGGTACAGTGCTCTAAACAAGTTAGCTGTGGTGTCACTGTGGTACAGTGCTCTAAACAAGTTAGCTGTGGTGTCACTGTGGTACAGTGCTCTAAACAAGTTAGCTGTGGTGTCACTGTGGTACAGTGCTCTAGACAAGTTAGCTGTGATATCACTGTGGTACAGTGCTCTAGACAAGTTAGCTGTGGTGTCACTGTGACACACACTGCCTTCTTGGGGTCTTATGACTGACTGGGACACAGCTGTAGCTGTGTGGATCAATATTCAGTTAGTTAGAGATAAAGACCACGATTCGCTAAGTTCACAACAGGTTAGGTGTGGAGTATTTTATTTCCCAGGCAAAGTGACCATATAGAATGTCTCTACCGAAACACACAGGCAATGTAGGTTGAACAAAACTATACAAGTTTCGAAACTGGCAAAACAGAGATGACATCACAGCCCTGTCACGAGACACCAGGGAGTAAGTGGCCTGACCTTGTCACTCCTGCAATATCCTGAGCAACATGTTGGTGTTCTACAACTAGACCACGATGCTCCACAACAAGTCTACTACGTATACGTATGGTTGCTCGAAATTATTATTTTAATTCAAACAATACACGTGTACTGTTAAAATTAAATATAGTAAACAATGAGGTTTAAATTGTAACCGTCTTATGAAAACAAACTAACATGAAATACTTGCATCAGTGATCGAACCCAAAATGGGACTGCATACTGACAGTGGCTCCACCTACCTCTGTCCGGCCGAGCTTGTCGTTGATATGGTGCGTTCGCGCCCTGACTTGTGATCCTTTGAGTCAAACACCCAGCCGACGTGGCTCTCTACTGGTGGGTTACTGCTGTGGCGCGTTTTCCTCTTGCGAGGAGTCTACAACCACACGCTCACTCATTGTTTGCTGGTGGTGTCACTTAGTGGATGTAATTTGTTTTATGTAAATAATGTAAATAAACACTCAGCCATCTTGGCTTGTTAAAATCACATTATTGACTTTTTTTATTTGCTGGACATTTTTTTTAAACATACAGAAAATTGAATACAAAACCAAAGGATTAATTTATTTTCAAAGAGAAAGATCTGTATATGGCCTAACTTATGTACTGATTGCATAAATCTAGCCATAAAAATATGAAATGGAAGTTTTGTTCAACCAGTATAATATATATATATATATATATATATATATATATACATATATATATATATATAAACGTGAGATTACAACTTACTGATGTGAGATTACTACTTAAATAACTGATATAAAGTTAACTCATACAGTAGTTTAACTCACGATAACGTACCAAAGCAGTAAGCTGACTGCCTAGATGGGATGTTGATGGGAACTATGGGACATTTAACCCTGTAGACCTCGAGGCGACCAAATATGCCCAATTTCCGACACCTCAAGTCGGCTAAACTCGCCCCAAAATATTGTCATGTACGTTTCCATAGTATTTGAGTAAATGTTATATCTAATGTATAATAACAACATTGGTACCAATATGTAGATAATTACACTGTCTTTCAAATAAATACAACTTGTGGTAGTAAGAAATGAAGCCTAAAAAAGCTACATCACATAATATGCCATGTTATAGTAAAATATTGATATACTGGCGCATCAGTTGTGTTATGGTCAACTTTTTTAATATAAAAAACATACCTACATCCAATGTTAAGATAATTATATGCCTTTTAAAATATTGTTGACTTGCAATAATGCAAATTCTGTCATTTTTCGGGAATCTGACCTAGATTTCTGAGGAACTTGGAGCTTTACATAAAAAATATGACTGGAATAAAGAAATGTCTCAAATTAATGTGGTTCGATGCAAGTCCAGATATGCTGGACACATACAGAAAGTGACTGAGGAGGGTGACAGGGAGAGGGAGAGGGAGAGGGAGAGGGAGAGGGAGAGGGAGAGGGAGAGGGAGAGGGAGAGGAGAGGGAGAGGGAGAGGGGCCATGGAAGAAGGTGACAGTGATAGAAGATGAAGATGACCACATAGAAGACAAGGTAAACAGTGGAGGGTGGGAGAGACGGCTTCAACTTATTAAGGGGTGCATCAAATCAAGTGCTGCATCCGACGGCTCAAGAGTAACACATACCTGTGGGTCTTGCTTGGCCGTCTCCTTGACAACGGGGTAGAAGCGTGGACCCCGCTTCGGGTCATTGCGCCCTGGGGTACGAGGGGTGCGTGGGACATTATCATGACTGGGAATGTCAGCGGGCAGTGAATGTGCCACGTCAGACGACGTCGACGATAGTGACTTGAGTCGACATGGCACTGCCTTGCTGCCGGCTTCTCCTGGGAGGAACAGACATCGAGACATGAACAGTGTCACCCAGAGACTTCATGACACTATCTACCTGCTGGTGACCGTCAATAAACACATTCATTTGGACACAACAGCTAGCTACCTAAGATGTGACAAGGGGTTGGTTCTCACCTGTCGTCTCGGGGGGAGGTGGAGGGGGCGGCACTGTCTGGTTGCTAGGTACAGGGGGCTGCTGTGGGTGGATTGACTGGAACTCTTCCTTGCTGATCAGCTGCAGGGTCTTGTACTGGGTGAACCAATCCTGGCAACACAAGCAATATCAAGTTGTCATCCTCGCTTCAGTTAACACCTAATTAATGGTAACACCTAATTAATGGTAACCCCTAATTAATGGTAACACCTAATGGTAACAATCCAGATAAAATGTCCAGTGAAGACCACAGTGTCTGTGATTTGTTGTTTGCACCAATCACAAAACACATTATATTTAACTTGTGGATCCCAGGGTTTGTTTCATGAAGCCGTTAAGAACGTTCTTAATGCCAAGATGATTGTCTTACTTAATGATGCAAGTTTTCTCAATAAGCAAACAGATGTGTTGCCAAGTAGTTGCATAACTTAAATACACTGATAACTAAACCCAATCTGTAATGGTGTACACAGCTATTGCACAGACAGTCTCATAATAAAACTACAAACTTCCTCCTGACCTGATTCACAATTATGTATTTGCCTTCAGGTGTCACTGTTAACTTTACACTTACACAGATATGTTCGCATTATGGACAGTATTTTCATTTGGAGAGTGTGAATAATTCTGAGCATCACCATCAAAAGGCAAGACTTACACAAGTCTACATTTGCCGTGGTGACAGTAAGCCTCAACTCCAGACAAAACATGTCACTTCACCATGTTCCATGATGTCCTGCAGACTATGTTACCACATACCTTGACATCCTGCTCTGCGAGTTCTTCCTGTTCATAGTAGAAGAGTCCGTCGTTGATGACCATAGCAAGCTCAGCAGAGATCTTGGCGCGGGGCGTGTAGTCACTCGTGCGGTCGCCCCCAGGGTGCTTGCGGCTGCTGGGGGGTGTCTGGGTGACGATGAGGATCTTACTCAGCATCCGGTCATCAAGTTCATCATCTGAGTCGTCCGACCTGTGTACACACCAACAATACTGGTACAGGTGCGTGCGTGCGTCGCGCAATTGTATATCAGTATGCGCGGTGATGTGACACTGGTCTGCCACTTGCCAGGCTTGTGACAGACTTTTAGTTCTTTCAAAGAGCAACTAAAGACACTTCTGTTTAAACACGCGCTTTCACTGTGAACAATCAATTATAAAATCAGAAAATTTTAGTATAAACTATTTTATTATTATTTCTTTATATTTAACTAGTATAATTACCTTGTATTTATTATTATTGTGACTAAAATTATTTATTTACACTCCTATTTTAACTTTTTTAAAGGAAATCTCTACAGTGCTGCAATGTCTCTGAATGGTTTTAATTTCTAGATTTACGGTGCAGAAAAATGCTGTTAGGGTATTGTATTTTTACTATATTATGCATTGTGCATCTGTAGGTGTGGAATGTGGATGTGTTTAGCCTCCAGGTTTGTCTGTGGTCACTCACCATTCGGTGAAGCTGTTTTGCCGTCCACCATTGAATGCGTCAATCTCTTCATCAAACATGAAGTCCAACTCTTCCGGCTCCTGCAGGCACCCAGAGTCCTACAACAGATGGCGCTGTTAGCAATTCAACAACTGTAAACATAATAAACAAATAAAACTGATTTCTGTTAAACAAAATGATTTGCAGCTATAACAATGTTACTAATACCAAATTCAAATGTCATTCCTTAACCAACGAATTACCAAAACAATGCTATGAGGTAATCATTAAGTCTGTGAGGTTGATTAGATCATGTAAGCAGCTTTGATTGTTCACGCCCACATAGAAGATGGGCACAAACCAGTAGGTCTGCTACGTTCTCTGCCAGCTTTTGACAGGACCAACGTGTACAGACACGGCAGTCAACATGTCCAGTAACTGGGTCACTTGAAACTTGTGCACTTTTTCTGTCTAAACTAAAAAAAATTGTGTCTATGTCTAAACATTTTGATTCCACATTGTAATTCAACACAATGTGATCAGGAACATTTGACCATTTTATCTGTTCAATGGAATGATAGGCAGATCTGTAGATTGACGCAATAACAAATATTGATCCAGTCCTATAAAAATGCTTTTTATTGATTAATAAAATACTTCAAAATTACAAGTTTTGTATTGATTATTCAGTTTTGATACAAAACTAAACCAAATCTTGATTAGTATTACACTTCCGTTTAAAATCACAGAAACCGTCTATGATGATATGAAGGAACCCAAATAATTTACCATGTCAGATTGTTATGACTACTGAACCAAACGTGCATTAGGAGACCCTGTACAGACCAACATGTCATTGGTAGACATCACTTCCCTAAACCTGACCAACCTACCTCGGCTGTGGCACTGCCCTTGAGAGCTTTCGCTCGCTGTTTACGTCTCACTTCAGTCCACATGCCTTCCAGCTCCGGTGCACTCGAGGACAGTGCTGCCATCTTGTAGCCGTGGTATGTCAGCTCGTACCCCGTGATGTCCTTCTTGCCCTCTCTACCTCCATCAGACGGGGCATAGGGTGACGTTGGTGCCGATTCTACAACACCCCCATTGCCACGGTTACAACATGTAAACAAGTGCTAAGAGACTGACAAAGCTACCATTCTCCCTCATTTTAATGTTTTGTTTGATTGTCCCTCGTCGTACTGTTTTGTTTCTTACAGGCAGCGTCCAGTGTCATTGTCCCTCGTCGTACTGTTTTGTTTCATACAGGCAGCGTCCGGTGTCATTGTCCCTCGTCGTACTGTTTTGTTTCATACAGGCAGCGTCCGGTGTCATTGTCCCTCGTCGTACTGTTTTGTTTCATACAGGCGGCGTCCGGTGTCATTGTCCCTCGTCGTACTGTTTTGTTTCATACAGGCAGCGTCCGGTGTCATTGTCCCTCGTCGTAAGTGTTTTGTTTCATACAGGCAGCGTCCGGTGTCATTGTCCCTCGTCGTACTGTTTTGTTTCATACAGGCGGCGTCCGGTGTCATTGTCCCTCGTCGTACTGTTTTGTTTCTTACAGGCAGCGTCCGGTGTCATTGTCCCTCGTCGTACTGTTTTGTTTCTTACAGGCAGCGTCCGGTGTCATTGTCCCTCGTCGTACTGTTTTGTTTCATACAGGCAGCGTCCGGTGTCATTGTCCCTCGTCGTACTGTTTTGTCTCATACAGGCAGCGTCCGGTGTCATTGTCCCTCGTCGTACTGTTTTGTCTCATACAGGCAGCGTCCGGTGTCATTGTCCCTCGTCGTACTGTTTTGTTTCTTACAGGCAGCGTCCGGTGTCACTGTCCCTCGTCGTACTGTTTTGTTTCATACAGGCAGCGTCCGGTGTCATTGTCCCTCGTCGTACTGTTTTGTTTCATACAGGCGGCGTCCGGTGTCATTGTCCCTCGTCGTACTGTTTTGTTTCATACAGGCGGCGTCCGGTGTCATTGTCCCTCGTCGTACTGTTTTGTTTCATACAGGCGGCGTCCGGTGTCATTGTCCCTCGTCGTACTGTTTTGTTTCTTACAGGCGGCGTCCGGTGTCATTGTCCCTCGTCGTACTGTTTTGTTTCTTACAGGCGGCGTCCGGTGTCATTGTCCCTCGTCGTACTGTTTTGTTTCATACAGGCAGCGTCCCGTGTCATTGTCCCTCGTCGTACTGTTTTGTTTCATACAGGCAGCGTCCGGTGTCATTGTCCCTCGTCGTACTGTTTTGTTTCTTACAGGCAGCGTCCGGTGTCATTGTCCCTCGTCGTACTGTTTTGTTTCATACAGGCAGCGTCCGGTGTCATTGTCCCTCGTCGTACTGTTTTGTTTCTTACAGGCAGCGCCTATGTGTCATTGTCCCTCGTCGTACTGTTTTGTTTCTTACAGGCGGCGTCCAGTATAATTTGTGGTGCTTCACAACATGTTCAATTACATAAATGGTAGATTATTGTCGTCATGGAAGCTACCTTGGCAGAGGAACTCAACTATACAATTCAGTTTCTCAAGAAAGCAACCAAATGATGTAAAATTTACTTCATAATTATGCAAGATGAAATTTTACGATGATTCCTCCAAATTAAGATTTTGATGCGTGACAGTGCAGGACATTGAGAGAAACACATTCTATTCTGTAACTGTGTCCGACAGTAATCAAATGACAAACAAGAATAGGAAACTGTGTTTTTCTGTAACATAACAATCACCTATGCTGTGTACCAGACTACTATCTGAATAGTTTGCTAGTCTACATTTGTACTGTAACTTCAGTTTAGTAATCGACATTAAATAACAGCTCTATGTTGCTGTGAGTTGACAATATGTACTAGTGTTGAAGACTTGGATATTTTAAAAGACCCCAGCCAAATGTCACCTGTGTTATGGAGTTGACAGCTGACACAGGCTGTGAGGACACACCCACCTGTACGCTGGTACATCTTGCCCGGGACAAACTCTGGCACATCAGCCTTTAGACTGGACAGGTGCACATCTGGCCCTTCTATTGGCCACTTCTCAGGGTCCTCTTTTGTGCGGATGTACAGCTGGTCAGCAGAGATCTCCACCTTCTCACTCTCCTGCATCGTCTGCAAACACACGTGTTCGTGGGGATGGATCAACGTTGAGTCTATTTTATATGTAAATTTAAAAAATCTTAACTAGAAAAGCCTTACTGTTGCATACAATAAGTGTCCAAATTTTATTTAACTTCTCATCTAGATGTAGTGCAAGTTTTATGTTTGCCACCAACTTTAATGAAATCTTTCAACGAATGCATTCGTTTATCCATATTTAGCCGTCGTTTGTGTCGTCTTCATCAGTCTAAACACCCTCTTTTGTTAACTACGTCTACACTGATATATATTTTGGAAATTATATGTACAAATACTGCTCAACCCAACTGTACACGTGATGCTTCTATGGTACCCTATTTTTAATCATTATTTTTAACACCTATTCCATTTTTCCATTAATTATTCGGTGTTAGTATTTAATTATTTATTTTTTACTTTTATTACACAATTGTTTTAATTGTATTTTATGTATAGTTTTTTTATTGTATTTTATATATTGATTAGATCATGTAAGCAGCTTTGATTGTTCACGCCCACATAGAGAGATGGGCACAAACCAGTAGGTCTGCTACGTTCTCTGCCAGTTCTGACAGGACCAACGTGTACAGACACGGCAGTCAACATGTCCAGTAACTGGGTCACTTGAAACTTGTGCAATTTATGCTAAACCAGTCTGG
Organism: Ridgeia piscesae; assembly: GCA_025642075.2. NCBI lineage: Eukaryota > Metazoa > Annelida > Polychaeta > Sabellida > Siboglinidae > Ridgeia > Ridgeia piscesae. Next base: position 174,992 of record JAODUO010000253.1, on the reverse strand, counting down.
CAACGTGCACTAGTTGCCCCTTTCTTGGAACATACACACATTAGGCCTGCAGGCTATGCCTGGGTGTATTATGTCTAAATATTTTGACTCCATATTTTAATTCCACATCATGAACATTTGACCATTCTATCTGTTCACAAAATGGAATCATAAGCAGATCTGGAGATTGATGCTATTAAAATATTGACCCAGTCCTATAAAATTGCTTTGTATTGGTTAATAAAATACTTCAAACTTACACATGTATATATATATATATATATATATATATATATATATATATATTTGTGTGTGCCTTTGTCTGAAATAAACATATATATATGCTTTAGGAAATACGCACACACATATCGTGCATGCAAACATTACAACCAAGGAAACATTACCTAGACAAAACGTTGTGTTCACAAACTATATAGTTACTTGTATTTTTTCTTGATAACCAGAAAATGTTTGGTGACCAGAAAAAATTTCAACAACCTCACCTGGTTGCCAATTTGGTAAGTTTGTCAGACTTGGTTGCTAGGCGACCACTGTATGCCGGAAATACACAGTACACACCTGTATGATGAGTTGGACGTTCTGTGTGAGGGCCTGGATGCGGTGGAAGCTAGCAATGAGGCTGAAGGGGATCCAGCCCTCCTTGTCCATGTTACGTCGCAGGAAATAATCTCTCTGCAGGTTGTCACCGCTAAAGTAGTACTCTCTGCAACAACCACAACATGTCAGATTAAGTGACACTGTCTGCAACAACCAATTTAAGTGGTACTCTCTGCAACGACCACAACATGTCAGATTAAGTGACACTGTCTGCAACAACCAATTTAAGTGGTACTCTCTGCAACGACCACAACATGCCAGATTAAGTGACACTGTCTGCAACAACCAATTTAAGTGGTACTCTCTGCAACGACCACAACATGCCAGATTAAGTGAAATTGTCTACAACACCCGTGTAAATTTAAGCAGTACTCTCTGCAACGACCACAACGAAACATGACAGTTTACCAGGTACTCTCAGTAATGGACACAATAAAATGCTAGCTGCCTTAGTACTTTCTCTACTGATTGCAACAACACATTAGATGAATTAACAACTAAACTGAAGTGGTATTGTGTGTAATGACCACAAAATAAACAAATGTACAATAAAAAAATTGTTACATGATGTTTACTCATTTGTACAGCAAAGTAAAAAGATATTAGGCCTGGATCCATTTTGTTTAGATCTTAGCAGGCATCAAAGTATGTTTTAGCATATTATATTACATTTTTCAAACATGCTACACTAACATTGGTAGTAGTCTTATGCACAAGCAAGTGGCAAAAGTGCAGATTTAAAACAGTGTCATCCGGCAGTTTTAGTCTAACCAATGTTAGCAGAAATAACTTGAGCACTTTGACGGTGACACAGCACCTAGCAGGGGTAGCGTGGGACGTACATTTGTTTGAGGACGTGCTCCTTCACCAGGGGGTCTTCCTCCACCTGGCGCGCCGGCAGGTTGTTGAAGTAGATGGTGCCGTTGAAGAGTGGTGCAGGCACCGCTGAGTCCAGGTAGTACTGCTCATCAAAGTAGTACTGCATGTGGCCTGAGCAAGCAAAACATCACAGCACACTAGTTTCATACGTACATATTCACAAGGGTCGTTTCATTCCTCTAATCAAGTTTAGCATGACAGAAACTCAAAGGACATATGAAAACATCAATCTATGAACGTGCATATTTATGAACATGTTGAAGAACGTGAGCATGTCATGCATGTATCATAGCTGTGTTGTTGTCAGAGATCGTCTAGGCGCTTACTGGTCAGGTATCATAGCTGTGTTGTTGTCAGAGATCCTCTAGGCACTTACTGGTCAGGTATCATAGTTGTGTTGTTGTCAGAGATCCTCTAGGCACTTACTGGTCAAGTATCATAGCTGTGTTGTTGTCAGAGATCCTCTAGGCAATTACTGGTCAAGTATCATAGTTGTGTTGTTGTCAGAGATCCTCTAGGCACTTACTGGTCATGTATCATAGTTGTGTTGTTGTCAGAGATCCTCTAGGCACTTACTGGTCATGTATCATAGTTGTGTTGTTGTCAGAGATCCTCTAGGCACTTACTGGTCATGTATCATAGTTGTGTTGTTGTCAGAGATCCTCTAGGCACTTACTGGTCAAGTATCATAGCTGTGTTGTTGTCAGAGATCCTCTAGGCACTTACTGGTCAAGTATCATAGCTGTGTTGTTGTCAGAGACCGTCTAGGCACTTACTGGTCAAGTATCATAGTTGTGTTGTTGTCAGAGACCGTCTAGGCACTTACTGGTCAAGTATCATAGTTGTGTTGTTGTCAGAGACCGTCTAGGCACTTACTGGTCAAGTATCATAGTTGTGTTGTTGTCAGAGATCCTCTAGGCACTTACTGGTCAAGTATCATAGTTGTGTTGTTGTCAGAGATCCTCTAGGCACTTACTGGTCAAGTATCATAGCTGTGTTGTTGTCAGAGACCATCTAGGCACTTACTGGTCAAGTATCATAGCTGTGTTGTTGTCAGAGATCCTCTAGGCACTTACTGGTCAAGTATCATAGCTGTGTTGTTGTCAGAGACAGTCTATGCACTTACTGGTCAAGTATCATAGTTGTGTTGTTGTCAGAGACCGTCTAGGCACTTACTGGTCAAGTATCATAGTTGTGTTGTTGTCAGAGATCCTCTAGGCACTTACTGGTCAAGTATCATAGCTGTGTTGTTGTCAGAGATCCTCTAGGCACTTACTGGTCAAGTATCATAGTTGTGTTGTTGTCAGAGATCCTCTAGGCACTTACTGGTCAAGTATCATAGTTGTGTTGTTGTCAGAGATCTTCTAGGCACTTACTGGTCAGGAATCATAGTTGTGTTGTTGTCAGAGATCCTCTAGGCACTTACTGGTCAAGTATCATAGCTGTGTTGTTGTCAGAGATCCTCTAGGCACTTACTGGTCAAGTATCACAGTTGTGTTGTTGTCAGAGATCCTCTAGGCACTTACTGGTCAAGTATCATAGCTGTGTTGTTGTCAGAGATCCTCTAGGCACTTACTGGTCAAGTATCATAGCTGTGTTGTTGTCAGAGATCCTCTAGGCACTTACTGGTCAAGTATCATAGTTGTGTTGTTGTCAGAGATCCTCTAGGCACTTACTGGTCAAGTATCATAGCTGTGTTGTTGTCAGAGACCGTCTAGGCACTTACTGGTCAAGTATCATAGTTGTGTTGTTGTCAGAGATCTTCTAGGCACTTACTGGTCAAGTATCATAGTTGTGTTGTTGTCAGAGATCTTCTAGGCACTTACTGGTCAAGTATCATAGTTGTTTTGTTGTCAGAGATCTTCTAGGCACTTACTGGTCAAGTATCATAGTTGTGTTGTTGTCAGAGATCTTCTAGGCACTTACTGGTCAAGTAGCATAGTTGTGTTGTTGTCAGAGATCTTCTAGGCACTTACTGGTCAAGTATCATAGTTGTTTTGTTGTCAGAGATCTTCTAGGCACTTACTGGTCAAGTATCATAGTTGTGTTGTTGTCAGAGATCTTCTAGGCACTTACTGGTCAAGTATCATAGCTGTGTTGTTGTCAGAGATCTTCTAGGCACTTACTGGTCAGGTATCATAGTTGTGTTGTTGTCAGAGATCTTCTAGGCACTTACTGGTCAGGTATCATAGTTGTGTTGTTGTCAGAGATCTTCTAGGCACTTACTGGTCAAGTATCATAGCTGTGTTGTTGTCAGAGATCTTCTAGGCACTTACTGGTCAGGTATCATAGTTGTGTTGTTGTCAGAGATCTTCTAGGCACTTACTGGTCAGGTATCATAGTTGTGTTGTTGTCAGAGACCTTCTAGGCACTTACTGGTCAGGTATCATAGTTGTGTTGTTGTCAGAGACCTAGGCACTTACTGGTCAGGTATCATAGTTGTGTTGTTGTCAGAGATCTTCTAGGCACTTACTGGTCAAGTATCATAGTTGTGTTGTTGTCAGAGATCTTCTAGGCACTTACTGGTCAAGTATCATAGTTGTGTTGTTGTCAGAGATCTTCTAGGCACTTACTGGTCAGTATCATAGTGTGTTGTTGTCAGAGATCCTTCTAGGCACTTACTGGTCAGTATCATAGTTGTGTTGTTGTCAGAGATCTTCTAGGCACTTACTGGTCAAGTATCATAGTTGTGTTGTTGTCAGAGATCTTCTAGGCACTTACTGGTCAAGTATCATAGTTGTGTTGTTGTCAGAGATCTTCTAGGCACTTACTGGTCAAGTATCATAGTTGTGTTGTTGTCAGAGATCTCTAGGCACTTACTGGTCAGTATCATAGTTGTGTTGTTGTCAGAGATCTTCTAGGCACTTACTGGTCAGGTATCATAGTTGTGTTGTTGTCAGAGATCTTCTAGGCACTTACTGGTCAAGTATCATAGTTGTGTTGTTGTCAGAGATCTTCTAGGCACTTACTGGTCAAGTATCATAGTTGTGTTGTTGTCAGAGATCTTCTAGGCACTTACTGGTCAAGTATCATAGTTGTGTTGTTGTCAGAGATCTTCTAGTCACTTACTGGTCAGGTATCATAGTTGTGTTGTTGTCAGAGATCTTCTAGGCACTTACTGGTCAAGTATCATAGTTGTGTTGTTGTCAGATCTTCTGGGCACTTACTGGTCAAGTATCATAGCTGTGTTGTTGTCAGAGATCTTCTAGGCACTTACTGGTCAAGTATCATAGCTGTGTTGTTGTCAGAGATCTTCTAGGCACTTACTGGTCAAGTATCATAGCTGTGTTGTTGTCAGAGATCTTCTAGGCACTCACTGGTCAAGTATCATAGTTGTGTTGTTGTCAGAGATCTTCTAGGCACTCACTGGTCAAGTATCATAGTTGTGTTGTTGTCAGAGATCTTCTAGGCACTTACTGGTCAAGTATCATAGCTGTGTTGTTGTCAGAGATCCTCTAGGCACTTACTGGTCAAGTATCATAGCTGTGTTGTTGTCAGAGATCCTCTAGGCACTTACTGGTCAAGTATCATAGTGTGTGTTGTCAGAGATCTTCTAGGCACTTACTGGTCAAGTATCTATAGTTGTGTTGTTGTCAGAGATCTCTAGGCACTTACTGGTCAAGTATCATAGCTGTGTTGTTGTCAGAGATCCTCTAGGCACTTACTGGTCAAGTATCATAGCTGTGTTGTTGTCAGAGATCCTCAGGCACTCTGGTCAGTACATAGTTGGGTTTCAGGATCCGCACTTACTGGTCAAGTATCTTAGTTGTGTTGTTGTCAGAGATCTTCTAGGCACTTACTGGTCAAGTATCACAGCTGTGTTGTTGTCAGAGATCCTCTAGGCACTTACTGGTCAAGTATCACAGCTGTGTTGTTGTCAGAGATCCTCTAGGCACTTACTGGTCAAGTATCATAGTTGTGTTGTTGTCAGAGATCTTCTAGGCACTTACTGGTCAAGTATCTTAGTTGTGTTGTTGTCAGAGATCTTCTAGGCACTTACTGGTCAAGTATCATAGCTGTGTTGTTGTCAGAGATCCTCTAGGCACTTACTGGTCAAGTATCATAGCTGTGTTGTTGTCAGAGATCCTCTAGGCACTTACTGGTCAAGTATCATAGTTGTGTTGTTGTCAGAGATCTTCTAGGCACTTACTGGTCAAGTATCTTAGTTGTGTTGTTGTCAGAGATCCTCTAGGCACTTACTGGTCAAGTATCATAGCTGTGTTGTTGTCAGAGATCCTCTAGGCACTTACTGGTCAAGTATCATAGCTGTGTTGTTGTCAGAGCATTTCTAGGCACTTACGAGTCAAGTATCTTAGTTGTGTTGTTGTCAGAGATTTCAGGCTTACTGGTCAAGTACATAGCTGTGTTGTTGTCAGAGATCCTCTAGGCACTTACTGGTCAAGTATCATAGCTGTGTTGTTGTCAGAGATCCTCTAGGCACTTACTGGTCAGTATCATAGTGTGTTGTTGTCAGAGATCTTCTAGGCACTTACTGGTCAAGATCATAGTTGTGTGTTGTCAGAGATCCTCTAGGCACTTACTGGTCAAGTATCATAGCTGTGTTGTTGTCAGAGATCCTCTAGGCACTTACTGGTCAAGTATCATAGCTGTGTTGTTGTCAGAGATCCTCTAGGCACTTACTGGTCAAGTATCATAGTTGTGTTGTTGTCAGAGATCTTCTAGGCACTTACTGGTCAAGTATCATAGCTGTGTTGTTGTCAGAGATCCTCTAGGCACTTACTGGTCAAGTATCATAGTTGTGTTGTTGTCAGAGATCTTCTAGGCACTTACTGGTCAAGTATCTTAGTTGTGTTGTTGTCAGAGATCCTCTAGGCACTTACTGGTCAAGTATCATAGTTGTGTTGTTGTCAGAGATCTTCTAGGCACTTACGGTCAAGATCTTAGTTGTGTTGTCTGTCAGAGATCTCTAGGCACTTACTGGTCAAGTATCATAGTTGTGTTGTTGTCAGAGATCTTCTAGGCACTTACTGGTCAAGTATCTTAGTTGTGTTGTTGTCAGAGATCCTCTAGGCACTTACTGGTCAAGTATCAAGTTGTGTTGTTGTCAGAGATCTTCTAGGCACTTACTGGTCAAGTATCTTAGTGTGTTGTTGTCAGAGATCCTCTAGGCACTTACTGGTCAAGTATCACAGCCGTGTTGTTGTCAGAGACAGTCTAGGCACTTACTGGTCAAGTATCATAGCTGTGTTGTTGTCAGAGATCCTCTAGGCACTTACTGGTCAAGTATCACAGCCGTGTTGTTGTCAGAGACAGTCTAGGCACTTACTGGTCATGTATCATAGCTGTGTTGTTGTCAGAGATCCTCTAGGCACTTACTGGTCAAGTATCATAGCTGTGTTGTTGTCAGAGATCTTCTAGGCACTTACTGGTCAAGTATCATAGTTGTGTTGTTGTCAGAGATCTTCTAGGCACTTACTGGTCAAGTATCTTAGTTGTGTTGTTGTCAGAGATCCTCTAGGCACTTACTGGTCAAGTATCATAGTTGTGTTGTTGTCAGAGATCTTCTAGGCACTTACTGGTCAAGTATCTTAGTTGTGTTGTTGTCAGAGATCCTCTAGGCACTTACTGGTCAAGTATCATAGTTGTGTTGTTGTCAGAGATCTTCTAGGCACTTACTGGTCAAGTATCTTAGTTGTGTTGTTGTCAGAGATCCTCTAGGCACTTACTGGTCAAGTATCACAGCCGTGTTGTTGTCAGAGACAGTCTAGGCACTTACTGGTCAAGTATCATAGCTGTGTTGTTGTCAGAGATCCTCTAGGCACTTACTGGTCAAGTATCACAGCTGTGTTGTTGTCAGAGCAGTTAGGCATTACTGGTCAGTACATAGCTGTGAGTTGTCAAGATTGGCACTTAGGTCAAGTATCATAGTGTGTTGTTGTCAGACATGACATTGTTAACTGTAGTTGTAAGTGGCTAAATTGTATCTCAATAATGTGTACAGTCCGAAACAATGTTAGTTTTGTTATGAATTAACACGAATGTGCCTGGAAACTACAGTAGCAACTTACCTTCCAGGCATCGTGGCCCATCGGACCCAACCCCACGCCCCCCCCCCCCGGGGAGGCTCAGTGGGACTGAGGGGTTTCATCCCATCTCTCCAGTTCCTCGAGTCTGAGTCTGTAACAGAGGCAGGATGAGACAGAGTGTGAGTCTGTAACAGAGGCAGGATGAGACAGAGTGTGAGTCTGTAACAGAGGCAGGATGAGACAGAGTGTGAGTCTGTAACAGAGGCAGGGTGAGACAGAGTGTGAGTCTGTAACAGAGGCAGGATGAGACAGAGTGTGAGTCTGTAACAGAGGCAGGATGAGACAGAGTGTGAGTCTGTAACAGAGGCATGATGAGACAGTGAGTCTGTAACAGAGGCAGGGTGAGACAGAGTGTGAGTCTGTAACAGAGGCTGGGTGAGACAGAGTGTGAGTCTGTAACACAGGCACGGTGAGACAGAGTGTGAGTCTGTAACAAGGCAGGGTGAGACAGAGCGTGAGTCTTTAAACAGGAATTTGTTGTAACCATAAAAAAGAAAGCTGAACATTTTTAGGGATTTTTTGCAAATACAAACAATACATTAATGGGACATTTTTTTATTATTAAACACAAACAACATCTAACACCTATTATTAAAATTATTATAGTTAAGTTGAAAGATAATATTTTGTAACAAGGCTATGTAATTCAGAACAATCTACTTTACTCTTGTTGATCCGCAGTGATTTAAACAGTGCGTTGACATAATTATTATATATCGATAATCAACATTGAAGTGTTAACAAGTGGGTGGATACGCTACAGTGGATATGCAAAGACAATATTTGGGACTATTACAGGTAAGATTAAAAATGACAGTGGAATTGTGTAACATTTTCAGCTGATCTAATACGAAGAGTAAACAAACACCAGACCTGGCATACAAACTACGTCCTTGGTTCAGTGTTGGAGCCCACTGACACTGGACAGGAAGCCAATGCAAGTACCCAGGAAGTGATATTGAGCTAGAAAACTGTAATTCAGTAATTTGGGAAACAGCTGTTGACAATTGCTGATACATATAGACAGTTTATTGAGATCATATGTCACAGGATGACATAAGGGGCATATTACCAAGAACCATAACATTATGTTCACATCTCAATCCAGTGTAACCTTTAAAGTTGGGCTACATGCATTGACCATTATCAACACCTGTTCACTAATATACTGGACGGCAGCAGTGATATACACACACACAAGTATTTTTAACACGATTACTGTTGATAATTTAGTTATGCTATAAAATTACCTACATTCTTTGTGCACATACCTAAAGGTACGTATCTGAACATTTTCTATCAACTACTGTGCAAGATGATTCCTTGCGTTGTGGTTGCCGCTGTTTGCCTACCTTTGTACCCGCCATCACTCCGCGTGTCATCTCGTCGGTGTGACCTTGATGACAGGTCACCACCACGACCTTTGCCCTTTCTGCCTGACCTGTCTTTCTTCGGGTGCTCGATTTCCATGGGAACCCATTTTTGTTTATTCCCTACAAATAAGATTACCCATAAACATTTCGCAGAATGCACACAGCTGTGATAGCTGAGTACCTACAATACTGTTTGTGTCAGTGTACGGTCTCTGGGGTGTGGGTCCAACACATGAGCCATGAATAATAAATAGCAATAATTAGCAACAACAATCACGATTCTGAAATATTTATAATGCAACAATTTACTTCAAGCTGGAAACAAGAATGGATGACATACACAAAGTGGCAGGGACGAGGAGACAACTGGCAAACTGACACGTCTTCTACTACAGATGATGCCTACAAGTGTACATTTTAGAAACATATTGGTAAATTAACAGTCTGGTTGTTTATATCAGTGTGGCCTTGAACCAGAAAAACTATGTCGATGTCTTCAATCGGTGTTATAAACATCAGCTCCTCTAAACAACAGCAATAAGCAGGTACAAGAAAGTGTGTTATCTGAAGTGTAGCGTGAACCAAAATATCACAGCAAAAAGTGAGATAAGTGAGAGTATGTGTTGTATCAGCAGGAACTATGTGCAGTGAAGCAATCCTCTGCTCATGAGGACCGTGTCTGAGTAGGCACTGAAGCATTTATCATTACAGTTTCCACACCACCAGCAGAAACAATGCACAACGATGTAATAGGATTGATTGGTCTGAATCCTAAGACAAATGCTGAAAGGTCATTACTAGAACAAGGCTACACAGACTTTCCTTAGTCTACTTATCAAAGCAAATTATTTTGATGATAAATGTACTGGACTGTTCCATGTTCACTGCACATTTGACAAAACTGAAGAAAAGCCAAAACACATATGCTGCGGTGAAAGCGTGGTTTTTATACCTTGGTGGCATTTTTAAAGGAATATTACCAGTTTTCTCATAATACAATTCAAAGTGACTATCATCAAAAACTCCGTGTTTTAGATTAAATGGTACAAGACTCAAAAAGTATATGTGTAACGCTAATGTCACCCTGTCTCAAAACAAAAATTCTTTGGATGAGAATTCAAACACATAACTGCAACAGGACTTACATAGAATGAGACAGTGATCATATCTCCCTCCTGTGTAGTCAACTACATCATATAGAGGTATTTTACCTCTAGCAACTTGTTTTCTCCATAAATAGTTATGCGAGATGGAGGCAAAATCATACAGAGAAAAAACAAAACGTTTCTTGAGAGGTAGTTATACTCAATACCTCCAAACTGTTACAGCGTTTCATAAATAACCCTTTCTGTGTAAAAATAACAGCATAATGTTTTCAATTTACTATTCATGCACTGTAAACTTAAAGGTTACATGAAATGTGCACATTCTTTGAAACTTTGTATAATATATGTAAATGCTTTTGTCAAGTGACTGCCAAATGTGAAGTCTGTTCAATCCAAACTCATGTTTGCTCAAGCACAGTCATCTGTGTGTCACATTACAAGCAGTCATCTGTATGTCACATTACAAGCAGTCATCTGTGTGTCACATTACAAGCATGGTCATCTGTGTGTCACATTACAAGCACGGTCATCTGTGTGTCACATTACAACCATGATCATCTGTGTGTCACATTACAAGCAGTGATCTGTGTGTCACATTACAAGCACAGTCATCTGTGTGTCACATTACAAGCAGTGATCTGTGTGTCACATTACAAGCAGTCATCTGTGTGTCACATTACAACCATGATCATCTGTGTGTCACATTACAAGCACGGTCATCTGTGTGTCACATTACAACCATGATCATATGTGTGTCACATTACAAGCACGGTCATCCGTGTGTCACATTACAACCATGATCATATGTGTGTCACATTACCAGCTCTGTCATTTGTGTGTCACATGACAAGCACGGTCATCTGTGTAACATGACAAGCACAGTCATCTGTGTCACGTGAAACGATATCTATGGGTTTGGAAGACCTTTTTTGCTCCTTCATTGTTTTACCCGTCCACCCATATTTCTACCCGTCCATATTCGTTTTTACCCGTCCAAATGACGGGTCTCTACATAAAGCTATGATTGTACTGGTGACATACTACATAGTACCCACCCTTCTTTTTGTTGGCAGCTTTCAGTTGGTTCTTCTCCGAGTTCCCATTTTCCTTGTTCTCCTTTGACGAGTCTTCACCCGAGTCGCTCGACGGCAGTTTCTTTGATGGCGGTGATGACGGCAGCTGTTTCTCTGGTGGTAACTCTTCCTTCGAGACGGGTTCTGGCTCGGGCACTGCCGGTGGTGTTGTAGGTGGCGCCACTGTTGGCTTGTTCTGTTTATTCTGTGCACAGACAACAAGACTTATATGCAATGAAATGTCTCACTTCATTATAATGAACACCTTCACGCAGCTAATGCCCGTTTGAGGATCCCACCCGCGAGGCACAAACCCACCAGCGAGGCACAAACCCACCAGCGAGGCACAAACCCACCCGCGAGACACAAACCCACCCACGAGACACAAACCCACCCGCGAGACACAAACCCAACTGCGAGACACAAACCCACCCACAAGACACAAACCCATCAACCAGACACAAACACATCAGCAAGACACAAACCCATCCACCTTGCACTCATCCAACTGGCTATGTGCATTTCACTTGCAAGATTTTTACATTATTTTATCTACTGTAAATACATTATGCTGATATTCTGACAAGTCTTATTCATTGTGAATACCATACTCCGATACTCTGTCAATTTGGTTAAGGATGCTCACCACTTCAAAGTATTGAAATGTTAAGTTAGTACTCAAGTATAAGTACTGAAGAAATGTACTCTACCAGTCCATAACACCAGTTACAAATATAAAGTAGTAACTTTATATTTGTACTTATTCACATATGACAACTTCTAGTGTTTCTAAACCCTTGGCATCCAGAACCCACAGTCACACACAGCAAAACTAATGGAAAACAGACATGAGGTCAAATATATTTAAATGTATTTAAATATAAATACTCTTGAGGGATTCAAATGCAAATATTTTTGAAAGTATTTCAAATACTTTTTCACATACTTTTCATTATTACTATAATACAAAAAGAAAATCATATATTATTGTGATTCCTAGTTTGTAGCCATAATTAATGCATTGCTCATACGACAGCCAGACCAGAGTATAAGTATTTGAAAAAATTTAATAGTTTGGAAAGTATTTAAATACAAATACTTTTAATTCCTAATTGTTAAATACAAATACTTTTTAACAAGTATTTAAATACTTTCAAATACAAATGTATTTGACCCCACACCTCCTTTAAACACTAATATCTCTACAACACTAATATCTCTACATTCCAGGTACACTAAGGTTATCAAAAGATATATAAGATTTTGTCATCTATTTTGACAATGAATGGTAACTTTGATATCGCTCGAGGGGAATTTTTTTCTTGTGTCAGTCTATCAGAACGTAAAATAAATGTACATGCAATTCAATACCAAATATATAGCATAAAAGAACGTCATATGCGCATGCAATATCTTTTAGACTTGATGACTATACATTCAGCCAACCAGCCGGTCAGTCAGATAGTCGGTCTATCTGGACACCAACTGTGTTAATGTAGCAAGTAACAGGTACATAGTGTGCCAGGAATAATTAATGATGCGTGAAACAACTCACCTCAACGACCTCATTTAGTGTCGGCCAGTTTGTCGTGTCACTGAAGTCACTCGCCTGTCAATATAAACATGTTGTCATTATTATCAAACACACAATTCACACACACACATGCACTGACCTCATTTTTACTTGATCAATCATACTATTACTATTGTCTGTATTACTAGGGAAAACACCATATTCAGTTGTGAGTTACCTAGCAGTTGTTTTCATGGTATTGACCTTTACAACCTACTCAGTGTCTAAATGGGTCAAATTAAACCATTTACAACTGCCACCTATATTAAGCCGACGATGAGATTAGCAACAATAACACAATGAATTAACGATAAAACCTTTTTCACAGAAAGATTTGGTCATCGATGCTGTGTGTCTGCAACCAGTTCATGTAAATAGAAGACAAACTTGTGCTATTATTTTCCTAGAATCAATGAAACCTTAATGCAAGAAAATCAGTGAAGGTGAAATATAAATTTGAGATTTGAAGCAGTGTTATACTCATCAGAGTCTTAAGACAATCTTCCAAACCCCAATACCCAATTGTTGCTTCACGGGCTTCAAAGTAAATTTTCTACAATATTGTTTTAAATTTTTTTCTTCAGAGGAACACCTTTTATTTCCATGTCATAATCTTAAGTTTATGACCCCGAAATGACCATCTGATGCTTAGGGACAATATTACTGCACCAGGTATGTTGACAGATATAAATCAAGTGAGGTGACAGCCAGACATGACTGCCTGGCCACAGGGCAGTGTAGTATTACAGTGCCAAGGCAACAGCACCAATAGTAGGGAACATCTCAAAACAAAATGAATTCTCATTGCATGAACCTGATGTTGTTCAACCTATGACCACCAAACTACATAAGCTTTTACCGACATCAACCTTTGGACAATTCAGACACCTGGGTTCATCACTGGTCAGTGGTCAGCAGTCCTTCAGCCATCCAAACACATTGTATTCATGCTCACTGACCCCACCTCCTGTACTAACTGGGTTGGGAAGGTAGATTATATTTTGGGGTAAATACATCATTAATAATAACATCAATTTACAATGTCAAACAGCTTTAACCCCTCTTGAAACCAATTTTATGTAATCATGTCCACAAATATTTGGAATGGATCCCTGACTGTGGTAAATACAGCAATGTCCAGTGGACAGAACAACACAGCCAAGGTATCTCCTTGTCACTTGGGCCTAGTTTCATGGTCACAATTACACATTTCCCTTGGACACAACATGTGTTAACCCTCTAGCTACTGGGACTCACACATGTGAACTAGAGTGGCAAAATGACAGGTGATTACCCGCTTTAAATGCAAGCAGCAAATATGTTATGCTCACGCTCTCGCTAGACTGCCAGTGTTCTATGCCTGTCGCTCTAACCACCACAATTATGAACCCTTAAGGCCTTAGCCAAAGCAACGAACGTTCCATTTTACACTGTAAATATCCAGAAAAAAACAATCCTGCACTACCCATTTAAATTGCAGTCTCTAACCATCTGCCATCTAACCATCCATGTTAACTTGGAAATTATATGCAGCCTCCTAGATGCCTAAATGACAAGTTAAATGCGATTGAGAAAACTGCAGAGAGATACATGTATCAGGTTTTATGACTGTACGGACTGTGCTGGCACCTTATAAACATAGCTGAGATGAGCCCGCTTGTCACAACAATAATAAACATCTTCACTGCTGTAATTCACTCCAGTGCACATGGAAAATTGGCAAGAAATGCTTCAATCCTTGAAACTGATGGACAATTAGTCACCATGTCAAATTATGGAAGTCCATAGTGGTCGGGACATAACAGGTTTTTTCATTTACGTTTTTAATGACTAAACGCTATTCTGTAATGCACATTTTCTACATAAAACAGGTCTTGGTAATACACATGTGAGTCTTAAACTCTGTTTACAAGATGCATCAACATTTAACATTCGTGTCTGTGGCAAATGGGAATTTCCAAAGATCATAAATAGTTCAGTCACAAAACAACCAGCCAGTGTATTTAGCTGTAACAACTGCAATGACATTCCATAAGTTGTTGATAGTGTTTCAGCAGTGATGAAGACAACACTGCTGCTTGTATTACTACATGAACGGTTCATTGTGGTGTGTGTCATAATGCGACATGAGTGACAGGTGACAGGTGACAGAGAGAGAGAGAGGAGGGAGAGAGAGAGAGAGAGAGAGAGAGAGAGAGAGAGAGAGAGAGAGAGGGAGGGAGGAGAGAGGGAGGGAGGAGGAGGGAGGGAGGAGGGAGGGAGGGAGGGAGGGAGGGAGAGAGGGAGGGAGAGAGAGGAGAGAGAGAGAGAGAGAGAGAGAGAGAGAGAGAGAGAGAGAGAGAGAGAGAGAGAGTGCACCAGGTTGACAGGTTGCTCTGGGTGTTAAACCAAGTGCTTACTGCTAATGCTCTTGGTAAATAAACCAGTCAGACATGGCGATCTACACAGTCTCTGGTTCTAGTCATTTAGTGTGATTCACTTACTGACCATTGTCGTGTGCGATATTGATCAAGCAATTACACACCCCCTAGAACTTGACCAGTGAGCTAGTGAGCTAACTAGCACAAACATGCTTTACTGTAGGTTAAGTGGGTAACATAGTACAAGCAAACCGGTAACAGGGCTTACCTTAACGTCAACCTTGCTGTTGCTCAAACTAGCTTTTATCACCTTTGGCTCTGTAAACAAACAAAACATGAGCATAAACATCTCAACTCATTAACAGGTATGTTGTGTTTTCTACACCTTGATATGTATCAAGGTGTAGAAAACACAACGTACATCGCCTTCAATGTCAAAGGGAGTAAAGGAGAACAATTGGATGTCATAACTGCTCTTTGGCTCAACCATAGACAAATCTTGTATATAATAGAACACGTTTATTTCCAGCTGTTTTTTTTACCTTTTCAGTTATCAGTGTAGGTGTTGTAGGCCTGCTGGGACTGTCCACAGGTGAACACTGGCAACACTAGCAAGGGTTTGCATAGTAAGGATTGGACGAATATTCAATCCGTATTCGAAAATGTGCAGTTATATAAACGAATATCGCTTGAATATTTTCCTTCATGTGCAGTCGCGGGCTTTATTTTCTGACTATGAAAAAGATTACAACCGCCAAACTACTCCTCACATATCTTATATGTATACATATACACACACTAGGTTACAAAATAAAATCACTAACATTATTGAAACAAATAAACTTCACAAAACAAACTCGCTGGTGTCATCGCCATCAGTGTCTGTAATGTGAAGCTTACCATAATATCAGTAGTGTCGATGGATCTTTTGTTAGCAGTATCGGGTTAAGTTTAGGATTAGTTGAAGTTAGCTTAGGCTTAGCTAGGGATACAGTTACTTCAGTATTAATGCTGAAGAAACTTAACCCTAACTGTTTTCATGTAGTTGGAAGGTGTACTCCAGTAATAATGTTTACAATGGTGTAAAACAATGTTTCACAAACTCTGGCCTATGCAGTGATGATGGGACAAATCTGGAATTACATTCGAATCAAATATTGAATCGAATACAAATATTCAGTGGTTTTATGCTAATTAAAACCCGGTTTTATGCTAATTAGCATAAAACCGGAATTTGTGAAAGTCATTTATTTAGCGACTCCTGCGATAAATTACCTATGCGCCAAGCTCCATGTAGCCGAAGCCTAGATCATGTCTAGTTTTGCGCAAGTTTGTTTTCTTAATTTTATTCTTTACAGGAATGTAAATGATTATACTTGTAACCTAGTGTGTGTATATGTATATGTACATAAGATATGTGAGGATAAGTTTGGTGGCTATACAAAGTCGTTTTCATGGTTAGGTCAGAAAATAAATAAAAAGATCGATACATATGACCATGACGATGACGACAATTCCGGCACAGACTTGTGTCCATGTCATGACAACACATCCTGGCAAGACATCTCGACACCATTCAGTATTCTAATTTGAAGCCACTGAATATTTGTATTTGATTCGATATATATTTTCAGGGATATTCGATTCGAATGAAATTCCAGATTCGTCCCATCCTCACTGCATAGGCCAGAGTTTGTAAAACATTGTTTTACACCATTGTAAACATTATTACTGGATTACACCTGCCAACTACGTGAAAACAGTGCCTCTGATAGGGTCAAGGACTCAAGAGTCACAACATGCCTAACTACTGTATTCAACAAAATAATTTACAGTAAGTGACCTACTTTCCATAGAGCTACATGACATTGTATGGAGATGAATGGGAGTAGATTAATTGGTCCTGTGGTGATTGATCTATGAGGTCCAGTGGCTGCCAGTCAAGACCCATCAGTTACTTACTACATGATGCACTCACTACCCACTGTGTACTTTTTATCTAGGTAAATAGTTGTTCTCTTTTTGTTTTTCTATATGGTTTACTACAAACTAAGGACGGGACAAATCTGGAATTTCACTCAAATTGAATAACAAATTGAATAACAAATCGAATATCCCAGAAATTTCTAACACAAATCACATATTGAAATCAGAGTAGCCGGCATCATGGCCGTCTGCTTCGATCTTTTGGTTCACTTTCTGATGTAACCATGAAAACAACTTACAGGCGTCAAACTTCTCCTCACTTATCTACATATGCACTCACTAGGTTATTAAAGGAAATCACTTAAATTCCTGTAAAGAATAAAATTAACAAAACTAACTAGTGAAAAACTCAACATGATTTGCGGCTGCAACCCAAACCCTAAATTGACTAACTAATCCTATATTTATCATAAACCCTAACATTAAACTGACACTGCTAACAAAAGACCCCCTCGACACAATACTGTTACAGTAACCCTGGAGCTGTGTGGCCACCGCCAATGACACTGTGTTGTCGACGAATTTTGCGCAAGTTTGTTTTGTGAATTTTATTATTAGTAATGTTACTGATTATATTTAGTAACTGTGAGTAGTTTGGCGGTTGTATATTGTTGTTTTTACAGTTAAATCAGAAAGTAAAAGATTGCCCGGGACCAACTTTGCAGCGGTGAACACAAAGTAAATTATCCCCATCATATTTGTTCTCTGGCTGCAAATTTTAAATCGAACAGCAGAAAAATGCTTGAATTTTGAATACAAATTGTATTCCATCCCGTGCTTACTACAGACTTTGATAATCAATTCTACCATGACGTAGCTGGGGTATCCCGAATACGGCAACACTGAGGGATGTTCGCGTCAAAGAACAGGGCTACTTTAATGTGACTATAGGCTTATCACCCAAGTAAAAAGGGTCTAAATAGGAATTGAGAAGATTTGTGCATTTTGCTAGTAATTAGCATTTCTATTTGTATACATTTGTTACTGTGTATGGCTTTAAATAAATTTTGTGATACAAAGTGACTGCATTGTAGAATGTAGATATTTATTTTATATGAAAGCTGATCTTGATGCCTATATTTAAGTCAATCCCCAAACTAGGTTGTCAGTTTCTTATTAAAACAGCAAGAGAAAGTACAGCAAATGGTATGTAAAAGGTAGCACCTTCTAACTTTATAAATAAATACAAGAAGACCAAGTTCTCTATGTAAATGTTATTTGGTAACAAACCAGCATATCAAATACGACGGCACATTATGTAATAATTTATGCTCAAGGAGGAATGATTTAATCTGAACCAAGGGGGTCCACGGTTACCCAGCCAGACACAGAGATATATGCACTGCTAGTAATAAATGTTGGTATGTGCCTAGGGCAATATTCCAACAAATGCTGCACCATGGGAATTGATCCACTGATAGGTAAAACTGGATCACACAGAACGGCTGTGCATATTCACAATGTACACTATCCTACAGATATACACTTAGAATGAGTTAAATGCACTGCTCAACTGTTTACATCACACATGCTCACCTATTCTAAAACAACATCACATTCGGTTGTGAATAATAAATATACATATAAATATATATGTATTTATAATGAATAAAACATTAAACCTACAAAGAAAATATAAAAGTATACTGTAAGCATTCGCTGTCACTAGTCAGCTTTGGGTACCAATGGGCACACTGGCTGTATTACCATACCAGTCTTGTTCAACCAGCCCATAATATCATGTTGAACAAACAGGCCTACAACTTTTCGGGAATAAAAACTTTCTGATCAAAGGGCAAGAAAGTCCTCCCTGTTACGTAGTCATTCCATTGACAGTGGTGCAAGCCGTGAATGGCCGAGTGTAGACAGACATACAATGACGATACTGACGTCACGCAATATAAAGACGAACGATCAAAAGGTAACATACACCACTTGGTCACGCCAGATGGCGATTCAAGAATTCACAAAATAGGTCTTTTTACGTATCTGTATTGGCGTCATGTATTTGATTTGCTTTTAAATATTATCTGCCAAGTACTTTCATCTAAGCAATTTACATTTAATGTCTTTCCAGTAAACGTGTACACAAGGTTTTCTTGGCTGCTACACCTATTCCTTTGAACACACGCCGTGAGAATTGCGTCAGCAGGAAATATGATATTCAGCACCACCCTCATGATAATTATGTATTTTTAACCTCACTCAATTGAACATCTTAGCATATCGATCCTTTTATTAAAATGTTTAAATTTGATGTTGTATGTTACAATGTTTCAGTTTCTTTCAGTGCTAACATTTCACTTCAAGAACCTTAACCATTGTTTACTTTTGAACATATCTTGATGCAATAGGCAGTGCTCAAGAGTGGATATTGTATCAGATATAACTCATGACATATTAGGCAGCAATAAAGTTCTAAACACGATGGAACATAGTCTTTGTTGTGCCCACTTTCTCTCTACTGATTACCATTGAAAGAGACAAGTGTTTGGCTAATGTTTGAAAGAAATGGCATATCAAAAATAAGATTATATCAAAATAGGATTATATTAAACCAGTTTTATGAAGTGTTTTCAAAATGTTTTATTATTGGTGCACTATCTGGCCACTTCTGAAAGCCAATACTGGTACACCTCAGGTAGAACCGAGCACTGAAACATCCACATACCAACCTGAGGACACCTGACATCATAAACCGACACTAGTCACTTGGTGCAGCCTGTAGCTGTAGGTGTGCAGGCTGCAGCAGGCTCACTGTCACTGTCTATAGACTTTATCAGGTCATGTGACCTACTGCCTAGCAACAGGAACCATCAACTTTACAAAATGGCTGATGCACATACAAAATTTAATAAAAGTCCGACATTATTTTGTGTTTTGTTGAAATTGTGGTCTTGTAGATGAGATGTCATGTAGCTTCGATAATGTAACATTTTGCCAAATGTAAAGTCCCCATAAGGTGCAGTTTGACAGAGTTCATACAATTTGACAGAGTTCATACAGTTTGACAGAGTTCATACAATTTGACAGAGTTCATACAGTTTGACAGAGTTCATACAATTTGACAGAGTTCATACAATTTGACAGAGTTCATACAATTTGACAGAGTTCATACAATTTGACAGAGTTTATACAGTTTCACTTGGTTTGTTCTCCTACCAACTGCATCAATATATCAGATTAAAATTATGCATTTTGTGTTTTGCAGACGTTATGCAAACAATAGACTAGTTAATATATTACTTTAGCTGGCTGTTATGGGAGTAAATATATTATAAGAATAATTCTTTTACATGGAAATCTCCCTGTGTAGCATGTATACTTGAAATTTGAAAATAATGATGACATGTTTTTAATTTGTAATTTTGTATGTACCTATCATATACCTATATATGACATCACTAGTAATATAAACATCTACTGGGTGAGTACTGAGTACTGACATAGTGGCATACTACTAAGATATACTCACCTAACAAGATATTAATAAAAACACCTACTGGGTGAGCACTGACATACTGGAGTACTACTAAGATATACTCAACTAACAACAGTCCTCATATACTAACATACTTATAACATACATACTGTTATAAATAATAAAATTAACGACTTATTATTGCCTTTTCCTCACTGTTACACCGAAGCATACATCTCCAGTGCAAACAAGGTGTAGGTATTCACTTACCACAGTAACATTATCCAGGAGACCAGGACAGTTGTCAAATTGATGTGAAAGGTAAATGTCAGCTCTACTGTCAAAAGATGGGACAGTGAAATGTTAAGTTGTCCAAATGTATATCAGCTAGTTACGTAGCCGGCAACACGTTGGGCCAGTCATTGTAGCTTTCACATATAAAGGTTATGTTAAACACAATACATCTGTAGCTTCAATATGACTATTGTGGCGAAAGAATACACTTTGTTTTCTTATTTAGTAATACTACAAAGCACAGAACTTATAGTTTGAGGCCTCAAACAGCCCACGGATTTGTGTTACAATAAGAATGGGACAAAATTCTATTTGTATTCAACATTTTAAATATTTGCCTTTTTTTACACTACTCGATTCAAAATTTTACAGCTACGTAAATTTGTTTTGCTCAAATATTTGATTTATGTCATATGCCGCATAATTGTGGTCCCGTGTGATCTTTTAGTTTCTGACTTAGCTATGAAAACGACAACATAGAACTACCAAAGTACTCATCGCACGCATGCACGCACACACACACAAAATTACACTAGGTAACAAAATAAAGTCACTAAAATCAGAACTGATTCCAAGGCATTATGGGGAGCTGTTAGGGAGTTGTGGCTAAAGATGATTCATTAAGTATGTATTTGATAGTGGATGTGTGCTAATTGGAATACATACATGAAATACAATGTTACTAAATCTCACATAAAAGTTTAAACAAATTAACTAAAATGGATGTAAAACTAGTTATATTGTATAAATATAATAGTAACCTTCCATTTATTGACAAGAAATTTGTCTGAGTGAAATTTTAACAAAAATCCTTTTATATTTTAAACCTACAAAATCACATTTCGCCGTTTTCAAACAAACCTTGCATTATTTTCATCCCAGTCCAATGATAGTTTGTGTATTATAAACATAATATCATGTCTACTAGTCAGTGAAGCTGATCAGGCCGTGCATCATAATTTAAAATGTTAAAAAAAAAAGTACATCTATATCATGTCTAATTCTAATTCACACCATAGTGCAATCTTGTGGTGCCTGCCCAAACATTCGGTAATAAAGTTGCTACAAAAGCACACACAGACAGCTGTGAGGTGAACTGGGTCAACCACTGTCTCAAAGAACAAACACAATGCCATCAAATTACAGTAATTGTGTCTACATGCTCCTGGCATGTGCAATAATGAAACGATATGCATGTACACACCTGTATTTCACCAGTAGCAGTATCGAGTATTTAAACAACAGTGTTCTGGACTTCTGCCATAATGTTATGCACAGACCCATTGTGGACGGATAAAATAAGAAGGTGCAAAAAATGTCTTCCCAAACCATAGATACTGTCCGTTATGCCTTAGAAGTGAGTGTAAATGGTGTCACATACATATGTGTATTTGTGTTCCATTTCAGGTCATCAGACACATTTTTAAGTTTGTAAACTGGCTTAACTGTTAACATCCATATGTCCACCAATTCATGTGTGAGTCACTGTGACTAGCAATAATTTGGTCCTGCATAAAGCCCCGACTTCTGCATAGTTTTCTATAGGCTGTTGGCTTTTAAGAATAGTAAAACAGTTTTCTCAGGTTAGTTATGTCACAGGTTTCCACACTGAGTCTCATTACTTTAAAATAAATGTAATTAGCTTTAGAGATGATGTTGCACTGTACCAACCCAGGGGCCAGTGTAGCAATAATATTCAGATGCAAACATTTGTTGAGTAAAGGAAGGTCTGTAGTTGCCTTTGAGTTTTCTGTACACATTTATGTTTGGTACAACACAACTGTGTCATTGCAAGGAGTTGGCAATTGTTTTGTTTAGCGTAATGCACCCAACACATTTCTGACTTAAAATCAGTGTTTAGATTTGATCACAGTTCACTGTGTTTTGTTTAAATTGAACATGAACAGAAAATAACAGACAAGGACATTTTATTTTATAACAGTTTCAAGGGTCTCACTGAGAATAAAGATTATGTGACGTAATTACTATTTGTTGCTACTAAAATAAGTATTGAGATTTGAAAACTGAACTTAAAATGATATACCTAATATGCAGGTAGTTACATGTTTATTGCCATACTGACAGAATTAGTTTCCCGGTTAATCAAGCACATTTACAGAACATACATTATATGCGTTCTCCATTCTTAATTCAAACATATAATTTGCTCTCTAAAAACATGTTTTATTAAAAACTGCCTTCCATTCATGTCACCACTGACTGGCTTTTACTGATACCCACAAAATGAAGCAATTCACAAGTAGCCCATAAGTTTGCTGTAGTGACAGTAGACAGAGAGTGTGGTTTTGATCCACGTGTACAAAACAGCGAAGACGCATGTTGATGCACGGTGGGTCTTGCGTGATGTCGTACGTACATCATCTGATAAAACCATAGGTGGCAATCCATACATTGGTACCTCTGAATTGAATAAAGGAGAAAAATAAGAGACGAATAAAAACGGGACACACCACTCACTGTCTGGCTGCCAGCTGACTGCAAACACACAGCTAATCAGTCATGTTGACAGTCGGTCTGGGTTGAACTGCTGTAAGACAGAACTCTGTTCTTAAGTCTATGTAGAATGACAAATGATTTTCAACTAGAGCTGATGTTTAACAAGACTTTCTGTTCTGTGTTTGTAAATCAGCCATTTCAGAACACTGGTTATACTGATCAATATATTGATCAATATCTTGACAAAAAATTTCTACAAATAACATAAAATCACTTAATGCCATAGCTTTATGTAGAGACCCGTCCACCCGTCATTTGGATGGGTAAAAACGAATATGGACGGGTAGAAATATGGGTGGACGGGTAAACAAAATGAAGGAGCAAAAAAATGGTGTCACATGTGTGTTTGTAGTCCATTTCAGGTCATCAGACAAATTTAAAAGTTTGTAAACTGGCTTAACAGTTAACATCCATGTGTCCACCAAAACATGTGTGACTGGCAATAATTTTATCCTGCATAAAGCCCTGATTTAATGTCAGTGATCAGATTGTAACAGGGCTCAACATTGATTTCCAAAAGCACTTGTTTGGTAGACACTAGGCAGATTAATCATCTGATGGTCGTGTCATCTCAGTTCTGTGTGAGAGCCATAATATCTACAGTGATAGTAAGGATGAAACAAAGTTCGATTTGTATGCAAAATTTTGAATATTCGAGCATTTTCACACTATTCAAAGCTGTATAAACTGGCGATGTTTTACTTTCTGAATTAACTATGAAAATGACAACATATAACCACCATACTACTCCTCAAAGTCACCGTCACATATCTTATATACATATACACACTAGGTCACAAAATATAATCACTAACATCATTGAATCAAATAAATTTGAAATTTCACAAAACAAACTGGCATAAAACTCACTGGCAACGCGGTGTCATTGCCGTTGGCGATGGCTACACATATCTTACCGTAATATTGGTATTGCGCCGGGGTCTTTTGTTAGCAGTGTCGGGTTAAGATTTAAAGTTAGGGGTAAGTTTAGGATAAATTAAAGTTTAGTGTTAGTTAGTATTACAGTTACTTTATGGTTAGTACAAAACCAGAATTTTTTAAGATCATTGGTTAACTTGGGATAATGTTATAGTTCTATATTTTATATAAACAACCTGTCCAACAAACACAAAGAAACCATTTTTGATAACTTTAGAGTTGTACCAAAGGGACACAGTGAAACTGTTGTTTTATTGAACCATTTCTTGTTGTTTTGTTTATGTTATGGAAGAACCCAAGTAAAGGGTTTGTTTACAAGGAAGCACACTCCTGTTGAAGACAAGGGTCCACGCCCAGTTACCAGTGAGATACCACCACTGACCTCTACATAGAAGATCAGTCATAACTGGAAAGACTGAACGATTAAATTCAGAAGTTCTACCTGTAAAATACTTGGGCAGTAAGTACTTTTAAATAAAATTATATTCAACATAATGTTTAATGTGTACTAATAACCAACTGTATTTACATAAAAATGAACAGACAACCTTTCTTTATTTTCTCAAATAAAAATATAAAAACAATTTGAACATAAAAACACTAGTTCAATCTTACATTTGATCAGTGACATTCACCCACATAAAAGATGAATTATAGTGCTCATCTCAACAGTTTAATGCTGAACTTAAACATGATACTGTTATAAATACAACCACAAGCTTAGTCACAACGAAAAGGCCACACACACACACACACAATCAGACATGGGGTCAAATACATTTAAATACAAATACTCTTGATGAATTCAAATACAATTAAATACAAATTTATTTAATTACAAATACATTGGAAAGTATTTCAAATACTTTTAATTTTCAGGATATATTATTATGTAGGTAAAAGAACTCATATTTGAGACATCTAGTTTATAGGCATAATTAGTGTTTTGCTAATTATGACATGCAGACCAATGCTAGGGAGTATTGTTATTGCTAACTACGTCACAGTGACAACTGACTCAAAAACATCTATCTGCAGAGGCAAAGGCCAACATATGTTGTTTGTTATGTTAAGCCAGGAGGTCCATAATAAAATGCCTATGTTGCCCTCAGAAAAGACCATGCTAATCACCACTAGGATCTTGTGAGGAAGTGTGACAGCTCAACTTCAAAGTCAGCCAGGAAACCAGTATAGCCTGGTGCCAGCTTGGAACCTGACTAATGAACAAAGGGGATATTGACCTATTCATCCTCTAGCTCTGAGCAAACAAAAGTTGTGGTCAGTGTGATGGCCATGGGAACATGGTGTTTTCATCAGTAATTAACACTGTTGGGGAAAGTTGCAGTAAAGGTAATCAGTTTGGCAGGCATTACACGTGATCTTGAAATAGAAATGTTAATACTGACAATGTATTTTAAAAAGTATTTGAAAAACTCATACTTTAGGAATGTATTTAAATACAAGTACTTTTCATTCCTAAAGGTTAAATACAAATACTTTGAAAAAGGTATTTAAATACTTTTGAATACAAATGTATGCAACAGACCCGTTGAATGCTAGAAAATGTTCAGAATTTAAAGAATTGATAAATTTAAATGGAACTTATGGAATAATTTACGATTGCAGAATACACAGAATTGATGAGTGACAATGTTTAAAACAATGACATTAGTGTTCTTGAAAAATTATGAAGCCTGGATGCCAGCTTCTAGGTTTTATTTGTTTCACTTAATATTACATTCTTATGAGTACAACATGCATGCAGACAGTTTACTGCCAATTCATGTTTGGTTATGTTATAGGCTATGAACAAAGTTATAAATTTGGAAATTTCTGTTTGCAACAACTTGCCATTCAAATGGTTAACAAAACATCAATTTCAAAAAGAAATTATTGGTAATAATGCCAAGATGAGCATTGTTAACCCCAGTACCCTTTGATGTTTAACTTGCCCACATTCTAGATATCAGACTTCCCATCACAAATTACTGCTCTGTTGATTCTGGGCAAGAGTTTGATTGTGTATCAGGAATATTCACAAGTCCACATACAATGAAGTAACACTATAAAAAGAAGTAACACTGTAAAAAGAAGTAATAACAATTGTTTGACAATGTGTAAATATTGAAAGTTAAAAATTTACAAATATATAAAAAAATTATTTGTAAATGTCTTAACTTTAAATATTTACACATTTTCAAACAATTGCAAAATCTCAGACATGAGATGCTCCTGTCATATGTAATGCTCTAAGTGCACACTCCAGTGTACTTTGGTTGAGGGCGTGGATTTTCAAAATTACACTCATTCATCTTGCAGGCCCCAAATAGTCCATCAACCATCATACATTTTATTTTCACGTACATTTGTTAATAGTGACATGTAATCTAAATCAATATAATTTATATACAGGTGCACCAGAAGTTCTGAATACATTAATCAGTGGATTCTTATTATTATCTTTTAAACATAATAACAATTTTTTGCAACATTTAAATAGTATCCCATTTTCTGCAATGTCGCAAGTGTATGATTGGGGAGACTATTAAAAAACCTCCCACATGCTGGAGTCACACTGTAGACTGGCTAAGTAATTAATTAATTGCCTCATATGTTGCAGTTTAAAGGTGACTATATAAACACGCATTAATAACTGTATCTCATGAATCATCTTCACAATGGTTGAAGAAAACAACAATGCACGAAACTGAAAATTCATCATAAACAAAATGTCACATATAATTTGATGAGTGCATAACTGGAATTATAACAATTCTAATAAGTAAACTTACATTCTCATAGTACACATTATCCACTACTGAAAAGTCAAAACACTTCACTCCCTCAAAGTTCTTCGACCACCATCATCTCGACTAAATGAGTCGACTTAGAAAACTATCGAAACCATCCAGACATGCAGCAATGAAGTTACAAACACTATCTATACATGAATAACCAAAATGTATTTATCCAGGTATACATTCACACAGCTGAGTGAACAGGAACAATGAAGAATTTATGAACCTGCCAAAGGTTTGACAAAGAATATGCTATTCAAACAGGTTGTCTTGGTTGAGACTCCAGTGTTCTAGAAAATATACCGGTGTGCTCCACAATAAGGTGCTTATAAAGCTATACTACAGAAAACTAATGACCGGAATGGTGTTTATTAATTAAATAATCACATTAAAGGCCAGCATTTAAATATTGACACTTAAGTGTAAATTTGTTATTTCGACCATTTCTACATACTTTTTGCAACTTAGATATGATACAAAATATAATATATACTTTTATTTTACATAAATTAACTGTGTATTTAAATCCAAGGTAATACTTTGCTTTGCAAAGTATTTCATTGACACAAAAACATAAAATCAATAAGTTAATGATTATTTGTAACACTAAGAGTTGGTTACATGATGACACCATATGGACATAATTTATATAATACAAAAACTTGTAGTTGTATAGGTTTGATTTCACAACATCTATGACCATATGGATTATCATCCACAGCTCACAATATATAACTATACAAATATTGTGCACTTTGCATTTAAGTTATAACTCATAGGTATATAACAGCTGATAGGTATATAACATCTGTGAACACAGTGAAACATACAATGAGAAATTAAGGAATTACCTGATCGCTGAATTATAATAAAAGGAAGAATTCTCACCTGTTGGTGTGTCTTCCATTGGTGGTGGTACATCAGGCTCCTCTGCATGGACATTGTTGCACACATGCTGTGTTTGAGGAGTTACCTTCGCCCATGGGTTTTTTGTCGGAAGAGGTGCTTCGACATAGTTCATGTTGTCAAATATCTTCGGTTTTACATTTTCCAATGATTCTTTCCCATCTTCCGTGTCCGATATGTTGTCATCCATGGAAATATCCCTTGGTTTTGATACTTCTGTTGCAGCCATACTGTCCCACCCGTATTTCTAACAATTGTTACAAAAAGGATCCACAATAAGACTTGTTTATTTCAAGTCAGTATTTCATTTTCGTAACTGTCAACACATTGTACACCATAACAAATCCATCTGCTGCATCATATGGCGAAATAACGCTCTCACACTTTGATAGATGTGTAAAATATGTTAGCCAGGGCAGTCGTGGAGGACACTCCCACGCGGTACGGATGATCTCTACCCGTCCCGTGCTTATCTTGCGCTGATGCCGTCTTCGAACCAGGTCAGGTCAGATATATTCGAAGGGCGATTGTCGGTAACTTTTCAACTTACTGGCATAAACAAACTTAGTGTAGCCTTCGAAACACTTTCACAAAGTTACCTTCAATCATAGTAATGTGACGACGTGTTTACCAGACGGTTACGGTTCACAGCTGTGTCTGAACCGAACACAATATGTACGAAAAAGGCGATGCAGTGAAGAAGCTAGAAAACAGACCACGTTGCAACGGCGGTTGCCTTGGCAGCTTGCCTGTCCTATATCCTTCAATACAGCGTCTGACAACTCTGCCTGCAAACGGTGCGAGTTTGTAGGTTATGGCACAGCACTCGGATACTTCTACGCGGTACGTAATGCGGCAAACATGGCTAAAGTTTTTCACGCCACTTGCTCACGAGCACATGTCGCCATTAGCGCAAGGGATGTGAGCGATCTACGCATGTTCGGCTGTCACGTGACATGACGGTAGTCGTTGACGTCACATATGTTGTGTACGTGTACCCTATTCGGTAACATGATTATAGATGCGCTAGTGATCTTATCGTGGAGTTTATTTTAGATTTAAAGAACAAAGCGTGTGCTACGTTAGTATAACTTTGTTGAATTTGCGCGAAAACAAAAGCTTGACGTGAAACGCAGATTAAATCCTCGTGATGCAGTCCATGTGACCCCTGATCTTGTTTGTTTATATTTCACACTGCAGTGAATGTTGGGATCTAGTCGTTGGCCAATTGCCGGCAATGGCAATGCCAAGGCAATGGCAATGGACTTACAGTGACGTACGTACGTACGCACGCGGCCTGATCGGTGTTACCGTAAACTCTAGTTATATGGTATTCACCATATCTATATCTAACCATAAAAACTTTTAGAGTTCAGAAGCCTTCACCTTTGCACAATATAAAAACAGGCATATACATAATAGTCTAGTCTACAGTATTAGTATTAGGCATTAGCATATAGCATTTCGACAGGTTAGCCGCAAGTTTCTTTCGATTGCGTTTGTTACAATGTCACCCTGGTTAATTGTTACACATCGCTACACGGCGTCGAAATGATAGGCATTCATAATTAAAGGGAGCTGCATGGGCCGGAGCTTCAGCGCCATTCTGCCTCTGATGTAGATGATATAGTGGCTTCTTGCTAACCATCAAATGCATGTAAAACGCATAATGTCAATAAGAGCTTTATGCAGGACCAAATTATTGCCAGTCACACATGTTTTGGTGGACACATGGATGTTAACTGTTAAGCCAGTTTACAAACTTTAAATGTGTCTGCATGATGACCTAAAATTAATGGACTGCAAACATACATGTGACACCATTTACATTTCACTTTTGAGGTATAACTAACAATTATCTATGGTTTTGAAGACATTTTTACTCCATCCGTCCACCCATATTTCTACCCGTCCACAACGGTTTTTACCCGTCCAAATGACGTCTGCATAAAGATATGATGTCAATCTTACCCAAAATACCTTCAACTTAACCTAACCTAAACACTAACCCTAAACCTTATTCCACATATAAGAAGAATAACAAAATGGCCGGGCACTTGTACGTGAGAAGCCACTATAGACCGATGTAGATAGGGCCTACATATGTATGTGGGAGGGATCGACGCGCGCAATTTCAAATTGTTTCGGCTGTCCCGCACATTTGCCTAGCTCTAATACAATTTTAGTGGCGTAATTAATTGTTCTCTCAATATTCCAGTTTTTCTTTTTGGAAGAAATATACGAACCCTTTAACAATTGCTACATATTTTGTATTAGGCATATAATTATATATGTTTATAGTCCGAATTATTCTAGACATCATTTCATGCGTATTCACCGATACGATAATTATATATTGTTTACTGCCGTGTTCAATAGTTCATTATCATCATAGCGCAGCCATGGTGTCCCATGGTAAGGTAAATGTTCAGCATATATGTATATAATATATATATTAATTATCATTATGCTGTTTTTAAATATGCATATATTGCGCTATTCTCTGCCAGACGATGCGCTTTCAGTAGCAGAGGCCTACTCGTCTTGTTCGTCTCTCCAACATATCCTGTCAGTCTTCCTCAAGATCGTTTCCCTTCGTGTTCGGCACCTTTATAATCACAGACCTACTGTACATGTATATAGCTACGTAACTAGGCCATCAATCCGTGCGAACTATATACATTTGGACTATATTTATTATATTTACGTTGTACGTGTTTGTAGCATTCTATGTCGTGAAAGATTGGCAAAAATGTTTGTTTACCCCGCGTGATTACTGGTGTGAATGTGTGCATGGCTACGTATGAGACGCGCCAAGCTTCTGTGTGAAACGAGAGCAACGTATATACCCCGCGATAACCACTGACTGAACTGTGCAAGTGATTCAGCAGACAGTATACGCGTGTCCAAAAGTATAGAGTTTGTGACAGTTTAAGAAAGGCTTTAAAGCACGAGCTACCTATATATAGGCACTATACCAACGTCCCGCAAACCGAGGCCAAATTTGGGTAGCGACACCCACACCGATATTGAGAAATTGTCAAAAACAACTGGAAATTGCCATGTTCTATACGTCATACAAGAATGTTCGTTGACTGAACAAGGGAGCAGTTCTGACGAACTGCTATGTTAGAGTGAACCTATCTTCGTTGAATTTTTGTGTGGAATTGGGAGTCGTGCATGCACACACACACGCACGCACGCACACACACAGCTTATGTACGTACGTTGCATCGGGAAAGACAAACGCAACGTGTACGAAGTCATTTCCACATTAAGGTGTGTTCCTTCACAACCCATGTTGTGAATGATACCTGTATATATTTCAAGTTCACCAGGTAATCTTGTCGCGAAAAAGATGTGTTTATTGAAGATTCCAGTATACAACCCGGTATAAATGTCGGTGTGATGAACAGTCCACAACTAGACCGCTTTCGTTGTCCGATTTGCAAGCTTCGCTGGTTCGTTTGCAAGTTTGTCTACGGCTCTGTATGCCGCCTGTGGTGAAGTTGTCGCAGTCATCTAATAATTATAGATGACAAAAGGTGCTTTACACGACGTCGCAGAGATGGTTGGGACTTTTCTTCTGTTTGAGACGAGGAGGTGCCCTTAGCCTTACCGTGTGTTATGGCGATCAGCTGCAATATTCACGTTCTCATGGTCCAGGGAGTTGATATGTAGACAAATAGTGAAACAAACAGTAGGTCTACACGACATTCTGAAAAAATTATCATTCTACGAAATTATCGATACATCGAAATATGAAAAATGCACCGTCGACAAACAGCCAGTCAATTTCTTTGTCATGGTACCAATATACCGAAAAGCACGTTAAACATAACTGACAGTTGAAGATGGCTAAGGACAAACCCACGCCACGTGCATGCACATGGTTACCTAAAATACATTTCAGAGCACAATACCTCTACAGAGTGGTCTACAGTATAATTATCGGACGTTAACAATTATTAACGTTCGATAAGATCATTACGACTCGTGTAACAATCCATGTAAGCTCTGGTTTCGCCAACAAGTCTTGATTCTTGAACGCGTTCCAGTTCAACAACGTTATACGTATCGTTTTTTTCTGTTGAAGTTCGCGAACAAATTATTAATATATACTTCCTGCTGTTCAGCTTCGACGTCATCATAAAAAACGAATGGAGGTATATCGGTCAAGAGTCGATCTCAAATTGTGCTCTTGCATTGAAACAGGAGGTTCAGGGTGGAAGTGTTGTCCACGTTTAAAAGACTTGACAACTCATCATCCACTTCGGCGATGTCATGCAGAAACAATGGCCGTCACGTGATGAAAATCCCGCACCATTTGACTTTTAAAACGTCAAATACCAGGGCTGCTTAAATTTTACCTAATAGGAATACCATAATACTACCCAAGAAGAGAGTCAATAAAATAAACATAATTTATTAATTTATTTGTTACAGATGACATTAATTTATAGCTTAATATACAAAGTTAAACCGACGACGTCACAATGTCAGTGACGTGCATCAGCTGCGCACATTTAGTATTTAGATGTTTTGGCACAATGTTCTCTTGCTTCTTTGCCCAGCTGCGATATCATGTCACGTTTGCAAACTGTCTCTGCAACGGACAGTGAATACAGCATTAGTATAATTATTGTATGCGTCCCAGTGACCACAAGTTCAGACGAAGAGGTGGAATTGAAGCACCCCCGGCCGTGACAAGATCTCGATCGTCAACTAGTTGTGTACAGGGCCGAGTCGGAGCCACCTCATTCTCATACGTTATTTTATTATTGATTCCAATCAGGATTCTGGGACACCATTTTTCCCAAATCTAGAGAGCTGCATTCCCCGATGCCTCCCCGGATCCCATTTAGGCTTGTTTGCTTGCGGTGAGCTTATGCATTATGCACATGCCATCGACGATGTCGATGGACCCAAGTAGGCGTACTCTTGTCGGTTTTATGCCGTTTTGAATTTTCTCGAATTCTCTCCCAGTATAATTCTTTCGCTTTTGCGCAGTGTCTCCCGTTTGTGTATACGGTTTTCACCGCATGTAGCACATCATACTCTCCGTTTCCAATGTTCAGTACGATTCCTTTGCTGGATTCCTTTGTGACAATTTGTCGTTAGCCTTTTGCGGAACCATTTTCTTTTCCCATCCTGGTTTTTGGACCGCCACTGACAGAGTTCCCCATGGTAGTACTACAAGCGACAACTTAGGGGAAGGTGGTACGTGATTGGTGGCTTGAGGCACCCCTGCATAGCTCTAATAACGAAGACATTCACTTTAGTCGCAGTGCAAGTTCTTTATATTTAAATAAATGTGAAAGTCTCTTACACAAAAAACACATAACAGCAAAGGCAAGCCAACACAAGGATTAATCAAACGATGTTTTGAAAGTAGAAGTGAAAAGACTATAAAGACACGATTGTATGATTCGGCCAGTGCTGGAGTATACCAATGCGTCACCGTGTGTGTGTGTGTGTGTGTGTGTGTGTGTGTGTGTGTGTGTGTGTGTGTGTGTGTGTGTGTGTGTGTGTGTGTGTGTGTGTGTGTGTGTGTGTGTGTGTGTGTGTGTGTGTGTGTGTGTGTGTGTGTGTGTGTGTGTGTGTGTGTGTGTGTGTGTGTGTGTGTGTGTGTGTGTGTGTGTGTGTGTGTGTGTGTGTGTGTGTGTGTGTGTGTGTGTGTGTGTGTGTGTGTGTGTGTGTGTGTGTGTGTGTGTGTGTGTGTGTGTGTGTGTGTGTGTGTGTGTGTGTGTGTGTGTGTGTGTGTGTGTGTGTGTGTGTGTGTGTGTGTGTGTGTGTGTGTGTGTGTGTGTGTGTGTGTGTGTGTGTGTGTGTGTGTGTGTGTGTGTGTGTGTGTGTGTGTGTGTGTGTGTGTGTGTGTGTGTGTGTGTGTGTGTGTGTGTGTGTGTGTGTGTGTGTGTGTGTGTGTGTGTGTGTGTGTGTGTGTGTGTGTGTGTGTGTGTGTGTGTGTGTGTGTGTGTGTGTGTGTGTGTGTGTGTGTGTGTGTGTGTGTGTGTGTGTGTGTGTGTGTGTGTGTGTGTGTGTGTGTGTGTGTGTGTGTGTGTGTGTGTGTGTGTGTGTGTGTGTGTGTGTGTGTGTGTGTGTGTGTGTGTGTGTGTGTGTGTGTGTGTGTGTGTGTGTGTGTGTGTGTGTGTGTGTGTGTGTGTGTGTGTGTGTGTGTGTGTGTGTGTGTGTGTGTGTGTGTGTGTGTGTGTGTGTGTGTGTGTGTGTGTGTGTGTGTGTGTGTGTGTGTGTGTGTGTGTGTGTGTGTGTGTGTGTGTGTGTGTGTGTGTGTGTGTGTGTGTGTGTGTGTGTGTGTGTGTGTGTGTGTGTGTGTGTGTGTGTGTGTGTGTGTGTGTGTGTGTGTGTGTGTGTGTGTGTGTGTGTGTGTGTGGTGTGGTGTGGTGTGGTGTGGTGTGGTGTGGTGTGGTGTGTGTGTGTGTGTGTGTGTGTGTGTGTGTGTGTGTGTGTGTGTGTGTGTGTGTGTGTGTGTGTGTGTGTGTGTGTTCAAATGTACATGCAAACAAAAACTTGGTATGTAGAAAATTCTTGATTTGTAGGCCATTATGGACTAACTACATCATTTTTATTACGACCCAATTATATATTCATATGCATCTGAGCATGCATGTTTGAGAAAGAACACAGGGGCGATAATATACTTTAAATTATTACTATTTGAATAGATTTTTAATCTGAATACTTAATATTTTATAAGATATTTCGTGTATCTAGTCAATATGCCTAAGTAACTGATTGTCTTTAAACTTTGTTGAAGCTGTCCTACAAATATTATTATTTTGCCCACCCAAGAATCATACAAAAAACAAAGGTAGTGCGCCGCCGATATTTATTATCGAAGTCTAGCTTTAACGGAGACACAGAACAATCATAACGGATCCCCCAATGGTTCATGAGCGCATTCGCGTGACAACGAGAACAAAGCAAGAGGTAGCCAATGAAGCCGTTCAGTCACGACTTGTGGGTTGGTGCCGTGTGACTACTGGATGATTGGGTCTCTCTTAGCTCCTGCTTCCCGATTCATGAGTGCAAGTCGTGACTAGAAACCATCGACCCATAACGTCAGAACAACATAAACATTATAGATTGTATAGATATAGCGATACAATGATCCAAACAAACTGCATTTCGTCTGACTCTTTTCAAAGAAATACAACTCGGGCAAGACATAGGTTACCAGTGACCACTAAACAGTTGCCTCAGGTTATTGCATATCATACGTTATTCGGATAAAAATAGGACAGACCTACACTAGTAAACAATACGTTCAAAACATGCAAGTCACGACTTTCTCTCGTTTCCACGAACAGAAAATTTGACTTTAAAATCCAGATTACCGAATCACCACACAACAGAGACACACGGGTTTAGCCGGGGATCTAACATTAGCATTGGACATGATATTGTTTATGTTTTACCCTAAAACACCTGGTGCCAATAAGAAATATCTGACTATCTTTTATAGGAAAATCTAACTTTTTACCTGATCCTACTATACCAAAGGTACCACTAAAACTGCTGTTACCCAAATGTTTCACGACTGCATGACTCACTCGATCAACCAGACGGTGGCAATTATCCTGTGCAGATGGTTCGACTTTGGATTCAAATCGAAGTTCGCCCGTAGGCTTTATATTTACAGGCATGGGGCTTATGCCTATAGCTTGCTTACCGGCAGTTAAAGGTAGCAAAACATACTATGCTACGGTGTGTTTAGAAATATGCCCATGCACCAAAATGTATTACTGCAGTTTAACTAGTAAAGAATGCATTACCTTTATCTTAGCTTATCTAAAGTGCTATAGCCGACTAATTCCAGTTTTGTATATCTAATATTATGGCGTAAACTGCTATGTATGCCGCACGCCTTTAACAGTACACGGCTTAGTTAACATGTAAAAGTATACTTTTATGGTCCGGTGTATAAACAACATTTTGTATGTTGGTCTGAATGTACAACGATCATCCCCGGGTCTTTTTGGGTGTACATTTGCCCCTGTGTCTTGGAGGCCGTGATGGCACTTTTATCCCTAGGTCTTGAGGGGCCGTTGGGGCACTTTTATCCCCAAGTCATGGGGGGCTTGGGGCACTTTTATCCCTGGGTCTCGATGGGCCGTGGGGGCACTAGCTTTTACCCCCGGGTCATGGGGGACCGGGGCGTGGGGGCACTTTTATCCACGGATCTTAGGGCGCCGTGGAGGGCACTTTTAAAGTGAACACTTGAAATGCATGGACATACTTTCTGAACCTTTCATCCTACATCATCGTGTGTTGTTTCTGTCGATTCGAAATTAGGACTAGCATCTGCTATGTCCCATGCAGTCTTTGTGCGGAGGTGAGTATTTTGAAGATATTTGCCAAAACCCCATAAAATCATGTCATTTTAACGATAATTTCACACACGCACGCACGCACACAGTTCTATGAAGCGAATATTTGCAGTAGACTAGTTTTTCAACACGCTTTATAGCATAAATTTAACACACATACGCATGCACACATATACTCACACACGGACGTACGCGCGCGCACGCACGCGCCCACATACGCACTTACTTGCGGTTTATGCACGCACGCATTCATGCATAAATACGCGCGCACCTAAGGGTCTAAATGTGTCCGGATCGTCACTGTATAGGATAGGATTTAGTAGATCAGCGGTTCCCAATTCGGTATGCGTACCCCTGGCGATAGGCGAGTGGTTTCCCATGCACGTGAAGCGTTGCCGAAAGTAAGGATTTAGGCATCTGTGTAACTCGATTGTGTAGGCTTAACTTATTTTTGTAAGGCTTTTGTATTATGAATTCGGAATACAATTCATCCCTTGGCAAAAAAAACGTTACATTTACATAGAAAACTATAGGATTTTTGCCAATAGTTTTCTATAGAATATTCTATATAATTTTTGTATATAGTTTTCTATAGAACATTCTATAGGATTTTTGCTTATAGTTTTCTATAGGGTTTTGCCAATAGTTTTCTATAGAATATTCTATAGTATTTTGCGTAGTTTTCTATAGAATATTCTATAGTATTTTGCGTATAGTTTTCTATAGAATATTCTATAGGATTTTTGCGTATAGTTTTCTATAGAATATTCTATAGGATTTTTGCGTATAATTTTCTATAGAATATTCTATAGAATATTTATGGTTTCTGTAGGAAATATCCTATAGAATATTATTTCCTATAGAAAACCATAAAATGCTATAGAATATTATATAGAATGTTTTTCTATAGAATTAAAACCATAAAAATGCTATAGAATATCCTATAGAATGTTTTTCTGTATAAAACCATAAAAATGCTATAGAATATTCTATAGTATTTTTTTATAGTTTTACATAGGAAATATCCTAAAGAATATTCTATAGTATTTTTTTTAGTTTTCCACAGGAAATATCCTAAAGAATATTCTATAGTACTTTTTATAGTTTTCTATAGGAAATATCCTAAAGAATATTCTATAGAATTTATTTAGTTTTCTGTAGGAAAAATCCTATAGAAATTCAATAGGATATTTCCTGAAAAAAATCCCAGATTATTCCATAGGATAATTTCAATAGAAAACTAAAAAAAATCCCATAGATTATTCTACAGGATAT
>JAODUO010000253.1:0-132500 GCA_025642075.2 Ridgeia piscesae | reverse complement strand
AATTATGTGAATTAACATTTAAAGTAATTCCCTGTTACATTTTATGAAGGAAAAAATGGCGACGATGTGTGCGCCATCTTGGTTTCACCTCGCCTGTTGTAAAACATTCCTATCCATAAATCTGCATGGATGAATAATTATAGGTTTATATTTACCTAACATGTTTAATGTATCATATGATATAATATAACACATAAACGATGTTTATGCCTGTTTAAGCCAACGCGAATGTGGAAAACAAAATTACGATCACTATGCTGATTGGTGTCGATAATATCTTTAATAAAATAACTAAAGTTGTCTTAGTCTACATCTGTTAATTATATGTTTATTATTTTATGTTATGTATACAAATGTTTACAAATTTGAGTTATATAGAATTATGTATCAACATTTTAAAGTAATTCCTTGTTACATTTTATGAAGGACAAAATGGCGACGATGTGTGCGCCATCTTGGTTTCACGTCGCCTAATGTAAAACATACCTATCCATAACTGTGCATGGATGAATAATTATAATTTCGCATGTTAACATGTTTAATGTATCATATGATATAATATAACATATAAACGATGTTTTAACGCCATTCTACAATACAAATAACTTAACTGGAAATAGTTATATCAGTTTAAGGACTATTTCCAGTGAAGACAAGTTGACACCACAATCTCGCCAGTCAAAGAAAGACTATATGGTATATAAAGAAAGGAAATTGCTACTATAATTGTAACTGATGTGTATTCGATGCCTCGTGGCAAAGGGTGTATCACGTGATGCTCGCAATATGGAGGGTCACATCCGGCAATGGAACGCCGGGCTTAGGGGCAGATACTCCCTCCCTTTCTCGTAGCACAGTGGTCAGTTGTGAGGTTTGAAGGTCGTGACATTTCTCGCCAGGGGAACGTTGTAAGGAGCAACCAAAGCGGAGTCCCCGAGCCCAAGTAGATACATTAGATACTGTACTATGTACTGGTGTACTATAGGCAGAATGTTCCCAGTGTCTCCCACTTCCGGATACCCTCTTTTTAAATTATATAAATATTATAAATTAAAAGTTAAAAAAAAATTCTAATAATAAAAAATACAGTTGTGACTGATTGCATTTAGAATACTGTGTTGTAATGCAAATACATTGTCAGTTGTTTGTCTAATTGGATAGTTTAGGCTAATATCGATTCAGTGTTGTGTGTGGCAGATTCACACCCTGCTGGTGTTCCTTAAGCAAACATTACATGTGTGCACACGCATTGATTCTATTTAATAGTTTTCAGATAATAATTACGACCATGGTTTATTATACACCAGTACACCATGTGATTGTTCAACTCTTGCAGTTATAATGTGTGTGTGTGTGTGTGTGTGTGTGTGTGGGGGGGTGTGTGTGGGTGTGTGTGTGTGTGGGTTTCTGTGTGTGTGTCTGTTTGTGTCTGTATGTGTGTGTCTGTGTGTGTGTCTGTCTGTGTCTGTGTGTGTCTGTGTGTGTGTCTGTGTGTGTGTGTGTGTGTCAGTGTGTGTCAGTGTGTGTGTGTGTGTGTGTGTGTGTGTGTGTGTGTGTGTGTGTGTGTGTGTGTGTGTGTGTGTGTGTGTGTCAGTGTGTGAATATATAACTTCAGAAAGTATGTGGAACATGCATGCACAAACTGTTTTTTAAGATAACATACGTTGTCATTCAGCCATTCCCATGGCAAAAGTGTGCGCAAAAAAGTAGCTGTCACCTTAGACGGAAGAAACAGTGGGGTATGAGAAGACAGTGGGGTAGGAGAAGACAGTGGGGTAGGAGAGGACAGTGGGGTATGAGAAGACAGTGGTGTAGGAAGACAGTAGGTAGGAGAGGACAGTGGTTTATGAGAGACAGTGGGGTAGGAGAGGACAGTGGGGTAGGAGAGGACAGTGGGGTAGGAGAAGACAGTGGGGTAGGAGAAGACAGTGGGGTAGGAGAAGACAGTGGGGTAGGAGAAGACAGTGGGGTAGGAAGGTGAGGTGTGTGGTAAGGTTTCAGCTGGTCATAGGCCACATTTGTCATTAAGATCACGCCAGCTGTTTTTGCCAGTGTCACCTGGTAGTTTGGCCCGATATTTCTGATCCTGATGATAAGGAACATATTATCAGGAATATTATTATTATCTCACAGTAATCCAATCCCCAATATCATCACCATCTTGCGATGACTAAGTTTACCTCCAATGATCAGTGTTTATGTCATTGCATTTATCAGAAAACTCCAAGTAAGTAATATGTGATGCTTGAAGAAATCCAATTAAAATGTAAATAAGTATGTTGTTAGTTAGCCAATTTAGGATTCAGCAGCAATGTTGTCTCATGCATCTTGTTTCTAATTAGTGCTGTCTTGTCCCAATCTATAATGTTCACACATCTAGTTCAGTTCTTATTTTAAAATGTAAGTAAGACACGTGAAACATTTGTCAGTTTTATTGAGGATAAGTTTAAATTGAGGCAAATAATTAAAATTGTTACCTGAATGGGCCATTCCATTGTGGCTCCAGTTTGCCACCTTTCCTCCCGATGTTCCTCATGTTTCGTTTCAGGACGATGTCCCCAATCTTAATGTGAAATGATGTCACTCCCTTTGTCTGTCTGTTTATGTACTGCTTAGATTGGCGCTGTTGGGCAGTTGTGACATTTGTGTGAACGTGGAAAGTCATGGTGCTTAGAACATAGTTGGATGGAAGGCTTAAATATAAAAAATTGTCAGTTAGAAGTAATAATTTATACACAAGAAAGAATATAATATAGTAAGGGACACAATTCTAGGAGTTGTAACTTGATAACAATGTTATCTCTATCTGACCAGTGGTTGTGCTATATTCATAATCAGCTTGTGTTACCTGTATGGGAAAGTAAGAGACTTTGAATTCAGTTGGTGATATGGATCCACCAATGAAAAGCAACATAAAATGGTTCATCACAATGGACAGGGTTACATTATTTTGAAGAAAAAAACATTGTTTTATTCATAATGTGACTGTAATGCTAATATTTAATAACTGCTACCTCTCTTCAAGTCCATGTCTTCATGTGGTCGATATTGATTGCAAATCTGCATTGAGTGTTGACAAATTCACGACCTTGGTCAGATAACAATTTCTTCGGGGCACGATATCTGTAAAAAGACAACAAATATGAGACATTCTGCTGAAGATATGTGGTGAGCTTGCTTTAAAATTAACACCTTTTCCAAAAATAAAATCAAGGCCTATTTTGTGATGAAGTAATAGATATGGGAAAGAAAGGGAAGGGGGCAGCAACCTGCTGGAATTTCAAAAAAATCAAAATATGTCCCCCATCTTCCCACATCATAATCTATCGCGAGATAGTGAAGTGGAGTGGTGCTGATGCTTGAGATCCAGTGCTTTCCAGCCCTTCCAAATTGTTTCAGTTCCGGCATGAAATTACTGTTTTTATTGTGTAAACCAAGTCAATACATTGAACAGCATAGGGCATCTGCCATATAGCTATCCTTTTTCTATTTGGTTCTGTCTTACTCCTGGAGACAAGGACCAGGTGAGTGAGAGAGGTGGTTCTGCCTTACTCCTGGAGACAAGGTCCAGGTGAGTGAGAGAGGTGGTTCTGCCTTACTCCTGGAGACAAGGTCCAGGTGAGAGAGAGAGAGAGAGAGAGAGAGAGAGAGAGAGAGAGAGAGAGAGAGAGGGAGAGAGAGAGAGAGAGAGAGAGAGAGAGAGAGAGAGAGAGAGAGAGAAGAGAGAAGAGAGAAGAGAGAAGAGAAGAAAGAGAGAGAGAGAGAGAGAGAGAGAGAGAGAGAGAGAGAGAGAGAGAGAGAGAGAGAGAGAGAGAGAGAGAGAGAGAGAGAGAGAGAGAGAGAGAGAGAGAGAGAGAGAGGTGGTTCTGTCTTACTCCTGGAGACAAGGTCCAGGTGAGTGAGAGAGGTGGTTCTGTCTTACTCCTGGAGACAAGGACCAGGTGAGTGAGAGAGGTGGTTCTGTCTTACTCCTGGAGACAAGGATCAGGTGAGTGAGAGAGGTGGTTCTGTCTTATTCCTGGAGACAAGGTCCAGGTGAGTGAGAGAGGTGGTTCTGTCTTACTCCTGGAGACAAGGTCCAGGTGAGTGAGAGGTGGTTCTGCCTTACTCCTGGAGACAAGGTCCAGGTGAGTGAGAGAGGTGGTTCTGTCTTACTCCTGGAGACAAGGACCAGGTGAGTGAGAGAGGTGGTTCTGTCTTACTCCTGGAGACAAGGACCAGGTGAGTGAGAGAGGTGGTTCTGTCTTACTCCTGGAGACAAGGTCCAGGTGAGTGAGAGAGGTGGTTCTGTCTTACTCCTGGAGACAAGGTCCAGGTGAGTGAGAGAGGTGGTTCTGTCTTACTCCTGGAGACAAGGTCCAGGTGAGTGAGAGGTGGTTCTGCCTTACTCCTGGAGACAAGGTCAGGTGAGTGAGAGGTGGTTCTGTCTTACTCCTGGAGACAAGGACCAGGTGAGTGAGAGAGGTGGTTCTGTCTTACTCCTGGAGACAAGGTCCAGGTGAGTGAGAGAGGTGGTTCTGTCTTACTCCTGGAGACAAGGTCCAGGTGAGTGAGAGAGGTGGTTCTGCCTTACTCCTGGAGACAAGGTCCAGGTGAGCGAGAGAGGTGGTCCTGTCTTACTCCTGGAGACAAGGTCCAGGTGAGCGAGAGAGGTGGTCCTGCCTTACTCCTTGGGACAAGGTCCAGGTGAGTGAGAGAGGTGGTTCTGCCTTACTCCTGGAGACAAGGTCCAGGTGAGTGAGAGAGGTTGTTCAGCCTTACTCCTGGAGACAAGATCCAGGTGAGTGAGAGAGGTGGTTCTGTCTTACTCCTGGAGACAAGGTCCAGGTGAGTGAGAGAGGTGGTTCTGTCTTACTCCTGGAGACAAGGTCCAGGTGAGTGAGAGAGGTGGTTCTGTCTTACTCCTGGAGACAAGGTCCAGGTGAGTGAGAGAGGTGGTTCTGTCTTACTCCTGGAGACAAGGTCCAGGTGAGTGAGAGAGGTGGTTCTGTCTTACTCCTGGAGACAAGGTCCAGGTGAGTGAGAGAGGTGGTTCTGTCTTACTCCTGGAGACAAAGGTCCAGGTGAGTGAGAGAGGTGGTTCTGTCTGACTCCTGGAGAAAAGGTCCAGGTGAGTGAGAGAGGTGGTTCTGTCTTACTCCTGGAGAGCATTTCACTAAGATAGCCTCAAGGAAAATTCATCCTTAAACAAAATACATGATGCTAATATTCTGGATATACGCTGGATGTAATATTGTAATAGTTAACCAGAGATGTTTCCAACTGTTCCAGATTTCCACGATGCAGAAGAAGTTGAAACAATGGTGTCTGGACGTGAACAGTATCGAGCAGTTGGTCGAAGTGAAGGCGGAGGACATTCTCACATAGAACACACGATTGAGCAGCAGTGTCTGCGAAGACAACACTGAGATACTGTATACTAGAACTTGTGGCATTCACTCTGGCTGTGCTGTTAGTGCACAGTAACTGAACACCAGCTGAAATAGCTGCCTCTGTGTTCTCATTGTCCATTAATGTGTTTCTTTACATGCCAGGACTGATCTGTGTTTGTTCAGAACAGTCTTCATAACTTTCTTGTTGCTTAGTTGTATATTGTTGTAAAACATTGTATTTTTATGACTAGCCTATCAATACAATTTTGACAAA
This sequence comes from Ridgeia piscesae, assembly GCA_025642075.2. Lineage (NCBI taxonomy): Eukaryota > Metazoa > Annelida > Polychaeta > Sabellida > Siboglinidae > Ridgeia > Ridgeia piscesae. The sequence goes on along the minus strand of JAODUO010000253.1, from coordinate 126,854 downwards.
AACTCCAATATTCTTGGATCTGTTCAACAATACAAGTGTAATTCAGCAAGAAAGTGAATTAGATATACCGGATAATGCATGTATACAATGTCATGGTTTTTATGCTGCTTTTTAACATGTTACATTAGATTTATGTTTTTTCTACATCTAAATACATGACTAACATTCTGACTCTTTATCACAATAGTTGCCATTAGATACTGATACAAATATTCCTTGCAAATGAACTGCATAACCATAATGACTGTCAATAAAGAATTGCAAAACATAACTTTCAATCTGGACATTATTAACATAAAGTACTAATTCTAGTAAGAAAGTGGAGATTACAAAATTTGTAATCATTGTACAAATTTATGAACAAACAACCCGTTAGATGAGTAAATTTGCATGATATCTTCAGTTGAACTGACCTAGTCCTGCCAGGGCCTTGTGCTTCACTTCCTCATCTTCGTGGCGGATGAAGTAAAGCATCACATCGAAGACCTTGTCTCGAATGGACACCTGGATTAAATGACCACAACACTACAAATCTTCCCCCATTCATTCTAGATTAACATTCATTTTAGATCAGCTTTTCTTAGGGATGCTTACAAAACAGTAGTGTATGTCACTACCCAGAAGTTGTTTAACATCAGACCACCTATGCCTGTTAGACTGCTACATGAACAACTTGTTTCAAACCATTTTTGAAGCCTAAATAAATACATCAAACTAACATTATGTAACATACATTTTTCCCATTCTTTATAATTTTATACCATTCACGTTTAGCCATAACAAGGTATACCTACCTACATATGCTCAGTCAGATTTTTTGTTAAAGTGATCATAAAATATCCATAGTCCATCATAGTTCACTTTCAATTAATTTCAATGTTAGACACTTCTTCATCTAAACATCTGTTTAATTCCCCAACAAGTTTATTAAAGTGAATAACCACCCACATACATCGTAATAAACAATAGGTGAAAATACAACAACGCCCTCAATCCTACCTTCTTTTCACCAAATTCCTGAGAGTCAAAATTGAAGTGTCAACAGAGCAGCCCGACTGTGTAGAGAGACCGTAGGAGGGTGGGTTGACTACTGGCCAACTGGGGACTGATGGGGTCCTTCTGGTGCTCACACATCAGCTGAGTGAGCACACTTGCAACCACAGCCACTCAGTATCACACAGGTGTAGTCACGACTGGCAGTGACTAGCGGCCAGTACAGGCATCTATTTAATAACTACCACCACTGGATTGAAGATTCTGTCGTTTTGGGTGAGCTTTGGTAACAGTAGAGAGAAGAAACGAAATGGCATGCAGTAATGGGTGAAGGGATGCACAAAGGGAGGGAATGGGAAGGGTATGATGTCTTCATTGTGTATTCTCAGAAACGACACTAAAGACAGAGGACTGGCTTATGAGCCTGGCAATAAATCCAGGTTTTAACAAGTCAACACGCCATGGATACCAAGATTGTAATGTAGTCACCAGTGCACAGGATTGTGAGGATGATACACAACGCCAGTCTGCACAAGATAGGTCAGTAAATCACAGATATATAAACTCTTTACTGTGCAAAACGCCTAAAACCACTGGTGCTCCCCCCCCCCGTATGTGCAAAGCACCGAGATTGGAGAACCAGGATTTTGTTGATGCTGCAATGTTTTTATTTAACCAAAAGGATATTTCAAATCATCTGCCCACAGCAGAGTGTAAAATAAGAATGTTATCCACGCAGAAGAGTTAATAGCACTGGCATGTTTACCCACACATACGTTTAGCTTCCAATACACCGACATCTATATTTCATCATCCTTTTACAATAATGCTAGAAATCAATACAGGTTTTTAATTAACAGGCTTTTTAAAATGTAGTTTTAATTGCAAATCTTCTCGAATAACTTCATTAATAAATATTAACGAAATAACAAACTCAACAGACCAATGCATGACAATGAAGCACAGTTGTCATACTTCACTTGTTTATGGATTATCGCGAGGTTACAGCCATACAGGTTGGACAAATGCTGCAGGCTCAGTATTCTCAGTAGAGAATAATGTTATTGTTTCATAATATTCTGCATTTCAACATGAACTTGATGAAGTAATGTTTATAAACTGTTCACAGTGTTTCGTCATCGACTCCGACATCTCTTGTGAAAGTTGTGCCAAATGCAAGACTGCTTTCTGCGTTACCTTCTCTTAATTTCAATGTTAGACACTTCTTCATCTAAACATCTGAGCGCCGTGGCCCAGGGGTAGGGCGTCGGACTCTCAACTAAGAGGACCCGGGTTCGAATCCTGTGCTGCGGTGTTAAAACCTTGGGCAAGTTTTTTCACTCTACATTGCTCCAGTCCACTCAGCTGTATAAATGAGTACCTGGCTATAGACAAGTGGTGGATATGTGTACGAGCAGCCTTCGTGCATTAATTGTAGCATATGGCTGGATGCTTCCCAGAGAAGTTGAGATGGTGTTTGATTGAACAGGTCTGCCAGGGAAGTAATGTGTAAAGCGCTTTGAGCAATCCTGAGGATTGGATACTGCGCTATATAAGAACTTACCTTTAATAAAACAATAACTTGGCGACCAATACAGCTAGACATTTGTGTTTGGCAAAAGTGATTTTCCAACGAGATATTATAGATGACTAGCTCTGTGGTGCAGAACTGCAGATTAGGCGACTAGCAAAACAATTAAGCAACACCTATATATTTATTTATTATATACATATATTATAATATTTTTTATATATACATACATATATGTATATATAAATCCCCCGTTCCCCCACTTTTAAAATCGGATCGATGTCCATGACCAGGCGGAGTTGAGGGGCGGAAAAGTGCTGCCACCTCACGGAGTCTGGTTGATCGACTCTACATACATATATTTTTCTAAAAAATATTTTGTTTGGTCCCAACGTTTACGGTCAGTTCTGTTGATAACAATAAGTTTAACAGGGATCTGCATAATTATACGATGTTATTGACACAGCGCCCGTCACTGCTGCCAGGGAGCAATTGCTCCCTGGCAGCAGTTTCCATGGCTCCCTGGACATTTCCTGCAACAAAGGTAGGAAATGTCCAGCTTTACAGATGGGGTAGTGGAGAGCCGGGCCTCTGGTACAGGAATACACTAGTCTAATGACTACTGAAACAGGCAAAATCTGAACATTTTGATTTTTGGGGAGACGTTCAGATGACCTTACAAGAGCAGTCAACTACAGATTGCTTGTGTACAGTGACAATACTCTATTAAAATGTACTAGTTTTGGGGCCCTGGAGGCTTTAACATGAGTTGATAGACTTCAAATTTTGTGTGCATAGTACCCTAAGAAACATCTATGCAAAATCAGAAAAAAAGATCAACGGTTTTTGAGATACGAGAGCTAATGGCGTGTGCAGAGCGATGACGTAACTCCATTGGACCTGTGGGCTAAGACTAAATAGCAGGAAGCAACACACTAGAACCTTAAATGCAAACTGTTACAATGCAATGTTAGCTCGTACAAGCGTTTGATATATGGCACAGTCACAACTGACAGAAATTCATCCTGCTCTCCGTGAGTTCTTTAAATGCAGGACCATTCAATAGATCAGGGCAGCTAGAATACGGTGTTTCCGATTAACTGGCGTGATAAGTGAAATATACTTCTGGTATTGTGTGGCTGTCAACAAAACACGTCGTACATCAACTTCTATTTGAACATGTATCTCAGTAATAAAACAATTGTTATGCTGAACTAAATGTAGAATGTAAGTTCGGTTTTTTTATGTTTAATGTACAATATTACACATTTTACGTTAAAAAGATTGGAGTACACAGACGTTCCTCTCAGACTTCAGGAGGAACTGTATTATAGCTCTGACGACTTTCACTGACGTTACGTGTGATGCCATTCGCGGCATAGGAACCGGAAGCACAATCTTCTGTAAGTGATGTGCTTGTGTATAAAAGAATCCTGTTGAACAAATTATACTTGCACGTCGCAACTTTTATATCACCAATGTTGTACAACCGCAAAAGCCGAGGAAGCAGCTCCAAAGGAGTTTTTCGCATGCGCTACGCTTGTCCTCTTCCGGTTGATGGGGTGATCTGTTGCAAGCGTTGATTCCGCCTCTTCTGAGCCAGACTGATAGACCATCAATTATTTCATCTGTTTAATTGTTTCCGACACGATTTGTTACAAGATGCAAAAAAATTCAGTTTCTGGTCACATGGCATGCAGATCCTGTTTGTTGTTTCCTAAATTTGATAATTTTAGTGTTTGTAATTGAAACGATTTAGTAATACGTTTTCTGTTTTTTCCCCCATTGATCTTCTGGATTCTTTCCAGGAATTAGAATCCTCGAGACCTTTTCTATAGTTCTCAAAGAGACAGCGCCATTCCACTTCGTTATTATCGGCGGACACCTACTTTTGTAGTATAGTAAGGATTTAGGTTCGTTCAGTTCGGTGTGCGTATGTGAAGCACGAACGTCGATAGGCTGCACTTAGTTCGCGCGCTCGTGTATGTCAACGCCGTCTTATTTCAGCATCGGCTGTCCTTGTTGCATCAGCGTCATCGGCTGCTTCTATGTGTTTCCTTTGCACGCTCTATATTAGAAGGTAATTACACTCAATACAGAGGATACCACTAGCTATGCCAAATCCAACTAGAACAATATTATTAAAGTGAGTGTGCCCGCTCCTAGGTTAATGTTTTTAATTTAATATTACATTCTTATGACTACAGCATGCATGTGGAAGGCTTACTGGCTGCAAAATCTAACTTTATGAAACTCAGAACAATTGTTTCATGACAAAATTCCTTAGGACAATAATGGCCATGAGAGAATAGCTAACCGCAATACCCTTTGATGTTTTATTTTCCCACCTTCTAGCAACAGACTTCCCGTTATAAATTACTGCTCTGCCAATTCTGGGCAGACGAGCTGGCACCCTCCCTTTAATAATTAATATGGAATGGCGAATCTGATAAACTGACCAAACTATTCAGACACTGTCATTCATAGGCAGACTGTAGGGTGTAGTAAAGAAAAAACTATTCACTTTTTGTAGACATGCAAAATGTTTTATTAACAGGATCTGAAATAATCATAATATAACTTGCAAAGCTGTTGAACCACCTTAAACTGGAGGTATAGACATGTGAAAGTGGAGATTAACTCTGAAACATGCAATGCCAGCGAGACTAAAGAGTACATTTAAATTCACAGAATCCAATATCACTGTTGGTCTTTCTTGAGTGCGACACACCAATTACATGACAAGTAGCAGACTACTCCAAATGCGTAAAGTCTGTTGTAATTACTATATACAATTTGATTTTGTCTGATATAGCTATTAAAGCTTTTAGAGTGTCAAGTAAAAAGTATGTAAAATCCTTAGGAATTCTTCGTCTTTGGTATAATTTGCACCAATTTCACACAAATCAGTGCTCAATGCCGACAGATCTCCGGACATTGTGGGCAACCATATTTGGCGAATGTTGTGCATTTCTAGTCATTTGTTTTATAGCAATTTCCCCCCCCCCCAACAATTTGTAAGTATACGTGTACAGTCACAAATAATTTATTCATAATAAATAATAAAAAGAATGCCATGCGTCACAGAATATAAGCAATGTTTGTATTTTTGCAGGGCATATCAAAGAAGGGTTTTAATGAACCCTCTATGAATAACCAAATCCTAACACATCTAGCAGCAGCACAGATCAAAACATTCACACGCACACAAAGTATTGCAGACTCCATATAACACAATCATTATATTAACCTGCCAACTTTTCAATGTCGAAATTCAGAATATGTGATTTTTACGGCTCCTCAAAAAGTATACAACTGCCACCAACCATTTGTACTAAAACCTGGTAAATGTTCTGTTCTAGAAGAGTGGGAACTTCAAAGGACATCCAGGAGAGTCCAATTCAATGTTGTATGTTTTATACTTTTCTACATAACTCTTCTGGAATTACATTTTATAACAATTATTAATGTTTATTTGTAACATATTCTACATAATATTTATAATGTCCACGGATTAATGTATCACAAAAGGCATTGGAAAGTTTACATAATATTAAACGTGCATTATTATCATGTGTAAGACGACACTAGCCTGTTTTTGGAACTATTGTTGCTTATCAAAAAAAAAACACTATATTAAAAAAAGGTAACAAAGACTAACTTACCCAACACATTTATTTAAAAACCTGTATCTATTATCACACAAAGCTTTCTTCAAATGTACAAAATGGCAAACACTTTTTCACCGTAAAAAAAGCTACACATTATTGGTCAAAACATCAATTATGCAGGAAATGTTCACATCAGTAATAAAATAAACTGAACTAGTAATAGATGAAACTCAAACAAGAATGTGTTTTGTGCCCCACGAGGTTGTTGTGCAAGCCAGGGCACATATCCTACTCTAGTCACCCAACCATTCAGTGTCTTATTTAGTGTAGTGAACCATGAAAGGTCTGGGATTCATTCATCTACTCGCCAACGATAAGTGTTGGACACAAATTAACATTAAAAGATTGTCAGCAAGAGTGTTAATTATCTAAGAAAAATGTGTAAGAAAAAAGATATTTTCCAAATCGTAACCACAAGCAAGAGCTTAGAGGTAGTGTAATATGAAAGGTACCCCCGCCCCGGGAAGCCAAAAAACTAATGATAAAACCAGATGTATGGGGAAATTGTAAACACCTGTTACATACACCTGCTGAAACAGCGCAGCAGGTGTGATGTAATGACATATGGTACTGATAGGTAATGTCAATATCATATCACCGGGCACTGGCCGACTGGTTGATGCTGGTGTCCTACTACTAACAAGTAGTGGGTTGATGTCCTACTGACCGTACCAGATCAGCAGGTGGACATCACATCGCCATAGGTCAGTGGCTGATGTTGTACCACCACATATTGGTAGGTAGATGTCGTACTGTCACATACTAATGATGTCATATTGCAATGTATTGGTAGGCTGATGAATGCCGGACGACGATGTGCACATCCCGTAGATCAATACACTGTGCAGTTCCATGAAACGCAATGTTTGACAAGACTATCATGTACTCAAAGAAGGCAAACATTGTGTAATCTGCAACAGAAGAAGACCATAGATTACTGTCAAGTCTTGGCTAGCTAATGCCCAACTGTTGTTGCTGCAACAGTATAGAAAACTCTTCTGTTTATCTTGAAAAACAACTGATCATCCCCTGTTGCTTGATTAGGAGAAACACTCCCACAAATCACAACTGTTGCCTCACTGTTTATCAAAGATATCCTGCAATGATTCATTCAATATTACAAACAGTTGAAACATTCTATTATTAAAAACTGCATTACTGACACTAAAAAATTACTTTTTTTGTAAGCATTGTTACGTACAAATTTACTTTCTTGTATAATCGATAAACGTTAAAATAAACTAACTTCTATGATTTTAACAGACAGATAAATCAGCTGGATAAATGTCTACAAAATAACTAGTTGACAAAGTGACCTGAAATGATTTCTCGGTTAATTGTAACATGTGATTCAAACCAGATATCTCCTTATTAGTAGTACAAATTAGAACCAGTAAAAAGCAGCATCCAAAAAGAATTGTAGATAGAGCGAGAAAGCAAATGTTAAACTATAATGAACATCAACAGTACTAAATGTACAACTATGTAACATGTCTCTTTCTATGCTATGGTTCTTGGTAGCATGTACATGTACAGTGTTGAACTTACATTAAACACAAGTTATATGAACCAGTGTCATCAGGGTAAAACTGATAAACTGATCAAATCAAATACCAATGCATTGGATTGTGAAGACAATAATATTATGTCAAAGTAATCCATGCAAGTCATCAAAATAGACAGCTCTACCACAATTGCAATTGGTGGTTTATAAATACAAAAATGGGCATAGTATCACAATAATTGTTTTTGTATTTTTAAGTATTTTAGTCATCCAAATTCACAATAAGAATAAACACTATAAGAACAAACAAATCGTGCAAATGTTAGATGTCAGACAAATTAATTACTGGGTAAAAACAAGTGTAGGCCTCACATTTGGCAAGGCTACGTAACCTTGAGTTTGAATCAAAATGTATACAGGTAGAACAGTTTTAAAGTAACCTCTAAAAGAAGTGAATCCTTGTTTGATTTGTGAAGCATGGTGGCTACATTCAAGGGTATTATAAAAAAAACAGAAGCCACCAAATGTGAGACCGTGACACAACTCTTGCTTTGTCAGAAAGACTGTCATGTTTACAAAGAGCTACTAAACGCATGCTACGGCACACAGCCCCTGTAGGCAGCTTAAACAGTTCGCATGACATTCTCTAAAATTACCAGGACAGTTGTTATTAATTTTATTGAAAGTAATTTATATGGCCATTTTACAGATTGGTTTAGTGACAATTTGGCATGCCAGAATGTACAATATGTGTATGTAAAACTATTTATACACGCTGTCAACCCTGGTTATTAATTTCATTGCCAAACTGTCTTTTTTAAACAGAATAACTACAGACATTATTATGTTACAAAATTGTAATAAAGGTGTGCTACTATAGTCAACTGTAAATCAGCCATCGCTCAAGTTTACGTGTAATATTGTTAATTTAGATATGATTTTTTTTTGGTTTTGATTGATTTAGTTATCTGAAACATTACTTTGTAGTCAATGAAAACTGCCAACAATTTCTATTAGGCATTATATTTTCAATATGCAATTAAAAGCAAAGCTCTCAATCAAAACTCATGTGCCATAACATGGGGTGGTCTTGTAAGTTTGCTAAGCCCATCAAAAAATGTCTAGTGCTTCACATTGGTCCAAACCACCAACTCCCACTACCACATGGGTAGGAAGTGAAGATTTATAAAATGGACTAAAAAACACAGCTGACAAATTGCTGGATACAAGTATGGGTATGAATTTTTACCATGAATTTCCCACACAGTACCTGGTTCTGATTTCGATGACAGCTCTCTGATGACCATCCCACCACCACCCAAATGTAAAGCTGCATTTTTTGGGACTTTCCAAACTTGTGCGACCACAACTAAGGTGTTTGAAAACATCTATTGAAACCTTACTTATGCCACTTTCAAGGCATCTATGGCAGCCATGTGGTTGAATTGCATAGCCCCAAGTGGAGAGTCGTACATTATGGTCGAATGGAATGCCATGTTAGACAGCACCACCATATACTCCAAAAACGCAAACACTGTGTACACTAGAGACAGAAAGAAATAATCGGTGTGAGATACTACTATCAGTACTATGTGAGTGCAACCTGCATGAATATCATGTATGCATGAATATCATGTATGCATGAATATCATGTATGGAGAAATGGTGCTGATGATGTTAACATTCAGTTGATGTTAACTCCCGGCTAAGCCATATGTGCATACTAATGAAACCTATTGTCAGTGGGATAATAATCCTTATGAGGGACTGATATTAACGACTGTCACAAACACAATTTGAGTAATGTGATGATATAAATTACACGCAATATGACACAAGTTAGCAGCCATTCAACCATCTTACCTCCAGATTCACAATATGAATTGTGTCTAAAGAAGAAGTAAATCGCTAGAAGAAAGCATGTCACGTTGAACACCATCAGGCTCAATTTGAGACGGAATGATTTTCTTTCCTGCAACATAACATCACTCAAATTATGTTTTACATCTGCAAATGTAACTCCATACGCATTGATCATGCTGAACATGAATGGCCAATTGGCAGATCGAAAGCTGATGGTCCCAGAGTAAATGCTTAGAGGTAAGTGAACCATACAGTCCTCAAAGTTAGTGCATTATCCATTCCAGTAGCGCAGCCATCAGCCGCTGTCATTCTGCATTCCCACTGACTATGCAAGAAATTTGACAACACAAATATGCTTATGATAGGACACATATTTTTTAAGATACAACAATTAATTCAATTTAGACATTCCACGAGGAACACATCCCATAATAGATTTAATCTACAATGGACAAAGATACACAGTAGTACACACCAAAGGAGAGAAAAGGCGATTCATGTGTGACCACTTGTACAGTATGCATGAACATAGCATGTACACCTCCGACGTCACCATGAAGACAACGAACGATGCTTCATGGATGGCTGAAACAAGAAAACATGTTAGCTAATTAATCATTACAGATCTAAATTTCCAGAACAACTAAGAAGTAATCATTTTGGCAAACATCAGGTATATTTTTTATTAAATGCTTAAACTAGAATAAATAAATGACATTGGTTCAATAATAAAAACCAGCATATTTGGCAGGAAAATGAAAGTAAACTTTTAAACAAAATCCCTCACCAGACATGTGCTATTATAAGGCATGCTGCTACATGGATCTGATTTTGGTGGTTGATAATTCAAAAATGTTACATAGTCTAGTTAAAGAAAATTGATTGATACAAGTAACATCGTAAATAAAATCTATAACATAAATCATAACTTTTTGTTGACTTGAAATTATGCTACAGATGGTACAGTATGTGTATCAAAACATGCATTCGATGGCCAACTTACTATTGTGCATATGATAGCAATCATTATTTTATGATGTAAAACCAACCTGTAATAAATACAGTATATGTTAATGTTCATTAGCCCATTTCCACACCACATCACACTTTCTTACTTAAACCTAACACTTCCAAATAAACATTTGAGTTAGACATCTTGTATACTAAGGACCATACTACTTTATTCCATGAAATTATGGTGGCTCCTTTATTGTCTTAATAGGAGCTACCGATCCCAGTTAGTAAATGTTATATGATTGCGGGTTTTTATTTTGGTACAATCAGAATTACTATAAGTGCACACATTTGTATGTATTGTAAGCCTTAACGTATAGACTTATAATAGTATGTGAACATGATATAATATGTGTGTATGTATGCTGGTATAAATGTACTAACGAAATTGATGTACTTTCAACAAATTCTATACCTACTTGGGGTCAATAAATATTATGGTTATGGTTATGTCTGAATTTGTAATAAAACATGTTTTATTATCATTACCATTATTGTAGTAATACTTTGTGCCGTTCTGATACTTACAGTAATTCTCAGACGATGAGATGAAAGTCAACACAACCAATGCTGACAGTTCAGTGATGTTCAACAAACAGGCAAAGTTGGCCAAGAGTGAGTAGACAGGCCTCCACTCGTGCACCTGGTACGACAGGTAGTAGTTGCGGTAGACAAAGGCAACAAAGTACCGAGGCCAGCTGTGCAGGGCGATGCAGATACGCCAGATGTAACGTTGGGGTGTGAACCCCCCGATAGCAGAACTGATGGACGGCAGGTAGTTCCGCACCTGTAGAAATAACATGCCTGGGGTAATAGCAAATATGTAATGATTGTTGATTGTTTCATAGTCGTATTTGCAGTTAGCTGCACTAACATCTTGCAAGATCCAATCAACATAAAAGAATGTTATCTGCTATATATTATATACATGTATAACAAAATGGCTAGTTACCTGCAAGATCCAATCAACATAAAAGAATGTTATCTGCTATATACTATATACATGTATAACAAAATGGCTAGTTACCTGCAAGATCCAATCAACATAAAAGAATGGTATCTGCTATATATTATATACATGTATAACAAAATGGCTAGTGGCCTAGTGCTGTGGATCAGCTATAGGCCTAGACCTATATGTAGTTGGCACATATACACTCTGGAGTAGGGGGGGTGTCTTCACAAGGCTACATCTTGTTATTGTGCATATCATACTATATTCGTTACTCTGGCATGCACAATGCTTGCTGGACAATTCCAACTGGCAACAATAATTTTAATCTATCAAAGGGAGAAGTTCATGTGACTAAATACATGCAAAAGAACTGAGTTGATTGTTGCTTGCCACCCTTTTGGGTGAATTCTGCCCACTACAACGGATGGTTGGAACAGCAAAAATAAAAATCTGGGTAGACAATTTAAAGAAACATTTCTGCTCATATTAAACAAATTATGTTCATACATATTATCCAGACCAATAGCAACTACCAGGTACCCTAATGCATATTCTTCCAGATTATGTTGCAGATCCTTTTTGTTTCAAGGGTGCATAGCAAAGATGCAGACAATCATGTTCATTTGCGGGTTATATCGACTTATGTTACCAGGCATACAATTAGGTGAGCTGCCTGTACAGTGTACAGGTCTGTGACTGGCTCATACCATATATAGTTATTGGGTCATGATTTACCACACCTCATGATGTGTCCGTCTCAATGAGATCTGGGCAAAAATGGTTATGTAAGACTTATGCCTGAATAGCTTATGTAGAAAATACAAGAACTGAATTTGACAAGTGACTTTCTAAGGCAGTAACACAAACTTTTCTGACAATTGATATGGATAACAAGACACAAATTGGAGAGGTATTATCAAAAATATAATATGAATATCTTTAGACTTTTGCAAATGTGTCTCCAAACTTCCAAAGTAGATCAAATTTTTATGAGAATGCTTATTAAATGTGGCGGACCATGGCCATCCCCCCCGGCATGACCATGGCTGATAGCATGAACTAGTAATATCAATATTGTGACTTATATAAAAAGACATTATTATAATGATAATAAGTCATTAAATGATTAATATGTAACCCTCTGGCTATTCACAGAGCAGTGACATCACGTCTATGAATACATTCCAACTGTATTTAGTAAACCGCTAATACAACGTACGCGCTGAGTTCTAATTATCCAATAAACACCCTTTCCTACCTGCTCTGTGGGTACTAGCAACTATTTTTCTAATTTGCAGAGCAGTGATGTCACTTCTGTAAATACTGGCACAGTTTCCCATAATTCACAGAGCAGCTAGGAAAGGGTGTTTATTGGATAATTAGAACTCAGTGCATAGGTTTTATTAGCTGTCTACTAAATACGGTTGGCATCTGTTCATAGAAGTTTTTCTAATACTATACTGTCCTAAAAATGTTGAGGCAAGAGGAGTGGATAGTGTAGTGAGAGTTGTGGATAATATAATATGTACCATTTCCGCCTGTCATGCCAGCAGCCCGGGTTCAAGCCCCAGTCATGGAAGGCATGGTATAGTTATTTTGCAATTGCTACATACACATTTTTGTACATGTAATTATTTATCTCTTGACTACATGGATACATAATACCAATTACAACAATTCTGTTCCTTACAACAATGATCGATTTAGCTTTACATATTCATATGTTTTAGTATTTCTTTCTTATAATTTTTAACTACTATTGTCTCAAATAAAGTTTATGATTATTATTAGGCCGTGGCTATTCGTCCGGATACGGACGAATAGCCTGGGGGACTATTCGTCCGGATACGGACAAATAGCCCATGTTTGCGTATACGCTATTCGTCCGGATACGGACAAATAGCCCATGTTTGCGTATACGCTATTCGTCCGGATACGGACAAAATAGCCCATGACATGTTTGCGTATGCGCTATTTGACCGGATAAATACAGACAAATAGCCCGACATCGCGCCATATGCTACGTGACCGAACGTGAGTGCTATACTATTGATTAAGAAGGCATGTTTGTGTTTATGTTTAAATAACTGTTTCTTCTGAAATAATCACAATACGGCAAGTTTTTATTCACATGTTCCATTATAGTATGTCACTTACACAACACGGGCGACTTACTTGAACTTTGTTTCATTTTCGGCCTTTATTTGAATTGTCCGTTTCCCTTTTTTTTTAGAAATATGGCAAAACTCATGTAAATTTCTTTTGCTGTACGTTACGCAAAAATCTATGTACCATCGCCAGATGTCGCCACTACTAGTTTTTAATCATGATTAAAATTACGAAAGCGAAATAATGAATTCAAATACCGTTTATAAACTGTGGTCCGAAATAATATATCTATGAAATTTAAAATATAATTACTGCAGTATGTTATATTAAGAGGTAATGAAAATGATGATCATTTGTTGTATAAACTATCTGTAGTTGTAATATTTTCGTTATGGAGGCCTATTTTATAACACCAAACACATGAGTAAACAGAGATGACTTTAATACTGAACATCAAAAACTGAAAGTTCATATGACACAGAAAGGTAATACACTAGCCTAATGTACATAAATCATCCAACATCTTCATTTAGAAAGGTAATAAACATACGTAAATAAAATAGTAAAATACATAAATAAAAGACCAATCAAACAATGGTTCAAATAAATAAAACGAGATATACAATACAAGTTAATCACGTCCTCTGTATAAACTACACCTAATGTGCATAAATCCACCAACATCTTAATTTTTGTTCTTAATACTGGTTCAAATAAATAAAACAGGATATACAAATTACACACATACGTTCTCGTGTATAAACTACACTAGCCTCAGTGCACAAATCCACCCACATCTTCATTTACAAAGGTAATAAACGTAAATAAATAAGTAAAATACACAAATAAAAGGCCTCTGTATAAACTACACCTAATATGCATAAATCCACCCACATCTTAATTTTGAAAAGTAATAAACATACTGGTTCATGTGCACACACACACTATAAGATCTAACACATGTAGTATTGGGTTTACATATATGCAATACCATTATACAGAACGTACAACATAAAATACACCATTTAGAACCAATGGCTTCAATTACCAAAGTAAAGTAAACAAACCTTATAAACCATAATTACATAAAGCATGTTAAAGATACAAATTATTTCCATTTATAAAAAATCCGATCACATCAGTTCCAATATTATAGCTCAACCAGAGATCTTGTTAACACAGCCTTGGAATGTTTCTATATTATGTCCTCACAATGCCAGACCTGCCGATAAAACAGAAACTGGGACAATTTACGACTGATTCATCAAATTTTCACACACAGCAAGGTTAACACGTTGTACAGCAATGTTGTACACCATAATTCACTCAAGTTGTTTTAGTAGTGCTATAAAGGCACAGCTATCACATCCTACGTATGAGCAGCTGTGTGGCAACTCCCACAAATCCAAGTCCTTGCCTTTGGCCGAGACTTCTTTCCTAGACATGCTAGGTGGTACCATTCTAGACACGAATCGGATGCCAGAGAGGTGTGGCCGTCATCAACCGAACCGTCACGATACACATCAATGTTTGGATCTGTTATTTTAGCTGGAAGACGCTCGGGACGGACTTCGACATCATCTCTTTCAATCAAAGTGCCAGCCAGGGCGGTGTCTTCCCTGTTCCCCACCAGCCAGCTGAGGATGACTGAAACACCATGTTAACAACATTGCATGAACATGTCTAGTAACAGTAACAGGCTGTATCTTATGAATTATATAAAATGTTGTTCTATTAAACAGGTCTACCAGTAAAGCGTAAACTGCTTTGGTTAATCTTAAAGACTGGATACTGCACTATATAAACAAATTACCTTTACTTTCACATACAATATAATCCAAAAATTCCAGGTTGACAGCAGACCAGATGTTTTTTCTTACTTTCGGTTTTTTAGAGGATCTTTCTTGCAGAATACCACTGGCTTGG
The DNA here is from genome assembly GCA_025642075.2 of Ridgeia piscesae. Taxonomy (NCBI): domain Eukaryota; kingdom Metazoa; phylum Annelida; class Polychaeta; order Sabellida; family Siboglinidae; genus Ridgeia; species Ridgeia piscesae. The sequence goes on along the minus strand of JAODUO010000253.1, from coordinate 111,288 downwards.
TGAAACATTTCCACTTGGCTGGCAGACCAATCACAGTCTGTTCAGCCCCTTTTGGTCGCCCTCTCTTGATAACTTTGTTGTCCATCTTTCGTAGCGATGACTTTGATTTGCGCAGGACATGCTTTCTTGAATGAACTGAAAGTAAAAGAAAATGTTCACAAACTCCGGTGGCTGCATATACTGAAACACCCTCTAACAAAGCATGTGAGAATTTGGGTGGCTGCAGGTGACCGTGAATATTTTGGATGATGTCCCCAAAACAAGATGCTAAATAATGCAAAAATAAATCTACAAAGAATGCCATCATCAGTGCTAGGCCAGGCATATATCAACAGATTTAAGAAAAAAGTGCAAAAAACACCAGAAAAACTTAATAATAAATTTAGGACATAACGTCTAGGACATAATTATTATGTGACAAGTCCATATGCCGTCCCTTTCTAGAACGAAGTGTCTACGCGTACGTGAGCCGTATCTTTAGACCCGTGGCCTAACCGTACGTGAGGATGCACGCGTATATATATATATATATATATATATATGTCAACTTGCGAAAAAATAACACTAAAAAATATCACGTATATTTAGAACTGAGTGCCAACATGTATGCGCGGAAAAAAACTCACGTACTTTTATATTTGTTTGCTAAAGGTACGGCATGCACGGCCGAAAAAAATCACCTAGGCCTACTTTTAGATCTGAGTGCTAAAGATACGGCACTAGAGCTTATGTATATAAACATGCATGTGCGGGAAACTTTTGGAACTGACAGCTACCCCCTGGTACTAAAGATAAGGCTCACGTATAGAGATCATGCGCATGCGCTTATCGAATGCCGTACCTTAGATAAACGATGCTAAAAATACAGATCACGTAACCGAAAACAAAAGCATACGCATGCGCAGTATGAATGCCGTACTTTTAGACTGGCGGTCTAAACGTACGGCTCACGTATGCGTAGCCACTGCCTTTCTAGAACGCTCTTGTTGTTGATTGCATCTAATATCGCTCGATACATGTTGATGATGCCTGGCACCATAAAAAGGGCCGTGTAAAATGCATAATGAAACATTAGCTATACAGTGGGGGATATCACAATAGTGTATGTATAGTCGTAGCATAAATAATTGACTGTAACTAATTCAGAAAGCGTAATAATACCTTTGATGAGGTCACACCCCCTTGGAGTTGGTCTTGTATGCTCTTCCCCCGTGGACGCAAGCATACGTAAGATTGGCATACTCGATGGCCGTGTTGTTCGTCTTTCGTGTATTTCTACGTATATCTGCCTCTATTTTTCTGCTGTCCTTTTATAAAATTGCACGAAATTGGTGTGTTCAAAGTGTTCAACAGCTGCCGATAATCATTGAATGTCTGGGAATTCACGTCCAACGGCCAGCTCATCCATCTCAGTTGTGCCGCTTGCGCAAATTTGAATTGAACTCTCGCGAGAAATATGTCCGGACAAATAGCCAGGGGGACGACATACGCTATTCGTCCGTATCCGGACGTATAGTCGCCCAGGCTATTTGTCCGTATCCGGACGAATAGTCCCCCAGGCTATTCGTCCGTATCCGGACGTATAGCCACTCCGTTATTATTATAACAACACACATTGCAACTAGTATGTACACTCTTTCTTACCTGCTCTGGAATACTACCAAGTCATTCACTAATTCGCAGAGCAGTGACATCACTGCTCTGCGAATATTCTTGTCCAATAATAATTAAATAAAAAATTAATATGTAGCCTAATGATAAATGATTATACAGATAATATAATTAAGTTATGAAATTACATAAGTTACCTAGATCGACAATAAAGAATACAACATACCCTGCAATGTGTTTTGGTAGACTCTTCGAAATCGTAGATTATCGACAACGCGACACATGCAAAAAAGGCAAATACGGGCAGGAAGACTGTGCCCACTGTCAGAGCGTAGGTAGAGAACTGAAAAAGAACCCCAATCTCGCGCTTATTGTCACCATGCGCCATTTTATCCAATACGTGCGTCGTTTTACACGTTGCCTTATTCAAATAACCCTAACATATAAACTTGTGCGGTATATCACTTTTCAAAATAGCATACTTATTTACTACGAAGTTGATTTAAGACCGCGAATTTCACCGAAGGCGAAGACATGTTGCCATCTTCACGTCAACGTCCAAGTTAGAAGTTACCAGAATAACTGGCGGCATCGGTCCTCGAATGCAGCAAAAACCTTCGAATCATTGCTTCGAGCACTATCGAACTGCAGCTACTCGAATGTCACTATAATTCACTTATTATAAATATGTGAGCGTTTAGTGATTAGCGCATCCGCTAAGCACGCCGGCTTATATGTTATACAGCATCTGTATTCGTTATTTATTTATAATTGTGAGGTCATAGACCTATATAATGTAACACACAACAACACTACTTTCCTAAGTGTTGTTTTGTGTATGTGTACTGTTGTACAATTGTCAATGTTGCCTCCCCCCATATGATTGTGGCTTATAGAACAATTAACTCTGTCCATGCAAAGAACAATGCAGGTCGCAGGCCTGCCTACGGTATGGTTATTTTGTATTATTTGAACTCGCTTTGAGGTACAGTGTTCTCCAAGTTGATACATGTTTTTTTTAAACTGCACAAAGGGATTTAAAAATAACTTACGTTTAAAAATTATGTTCATTAAAATTTGTAATGTTTAACTATAATATGGGCAAAAAGTTATCAGAAAAATTTAGTTTAACCCAGTGGATACAACAATTTGTCAATGACTTTCATATTGATATACATTTTAGAAGCTCGATGTACACATACTGGAGATCCCTATCGTACACATAATTTGTATTGTATTTTTACCCTATTTTTATAATTATTTTAATCACTTACTCAATTTAATTTCATGACCTATTTATTTATTTTTATTACCCACTTATTTATTATTTTACTTGTTCCCCATTTTTTTTTACTTTTTTAATTGTACTGTATTTTATGTATAGATAATATTATGGACTATTTGTCCGAAATAAACATACTACAACACGCGGGTTCACTTCTCAGTTAATATTATTGCACTTATATATTATAACAGTTTAATATAATAAATGACTGGCAAGGGACAGTATATGCAAAATCACACAACCATCTGACGGTCTTTTTAGCTGTCGTTTTGTGATGTTCATCCAATGGTCACTTCGTTGTAGCACGTAGTTTCTATGATAGTCACCAGGTGTCCGTAGTAAAGTCAGAGTTTTGATAATTTTGTATAATTGTGGTATGTTATTTTGCGGAATATTTCAAAATATTTTCCTAGTATATATAATATATGTTTACATTAATAACCTTAGCTTATTTTAATCGTTGTCGGGTATCTGTGTTGTTAATTTGGCAGCATTCAAAATATTACGTTGTATTATCGCCCGGTTGTTTTGTTGTGTTTGAGTTGACAAGTGACCCTGCCAGCTGTACGCATAACGCCTGAGGTAGTCGTATTACAGACTTACAATAGAACTTGTGTATTAGATATGAAGGGATTGAGGGCAAAACGCGATATGTCCATTTTTGACGTTTATAGATAATCACACTACCTAACATAAGATCAAACAAATTGGCAACAAAAAAACAACTATTTGTTTGCATTTTTTATGAGAAAAAAAACACGTACAATAACATTTGTTGGCACTTGTCAGTCTTGTGTAGTCTGTAGAATTCGGACCCACCTCAAGTGTGCCGTTATAACTAATATATATATATATATATATATATATATATATATATATATATATATATACCTACGTACATTGCACTAACTGTTAGCATAATCCTATTAAATCAACATTCCCAGGTGTATTTATGATATACAAATGTTGCGTGTTGAGACCCAAATATCGCTCCGATTCGTGCCAGCCGCAAGTGTAACAGCCGTGTGTTATTTGCACTGTGCACATAGAATGATCGATAAACAGTTTGTTTATGTCGACCACACCATCTTTTTGACGTCAAAAATCTGCTAAAACACTGTTTATAAAACACAATTAGGCATGAGATGATGTTGAATGATTAAATTAACAAAGTGAACTATCAAATGTTGGAAAAGATACAGTTATAACGACAACTTTGAGGTGGATTCAATTTCTACACAAGTGCCCACTTGTTATCAAAATGCGATATATCCATGCCATTTCCCCCCCAAAATGCAATATATCCATGTCATTGTTCTACATGCTAAGATATACAAGTTATCATTAAACAACATTTCTTACAAATACAAAATGATATACCAGTAGTGTAAAACCATTAATTGGTTAAGACAAGTTACCTTGTTAATGCAACAATACTATTGGAACATACTATTAATGATATCGTCATCTTGAGTAGTTTTACGGGGTTTTGTAAAATGTATTTAATTTCTGTAGCAGATCATTGTAACACAAAGGAATGCACAAAAGTTGACAAGAAACAATGTAATAAATAAGTTTTAAAATAACATTAATTGAAGTGGTAACAACCTTTCTAGTAGAATTCCAAAAACAAGACATTTAGTCATAGTTTTCAATATATTCTGTGGTATTTATCAACCCGCAAGGGAGTATAGATATTAGTATAATTAATAATAAAAAAAATAATAAACAGTTCATGCATTAACAGTTGATCAAACTACAGGTATCCATCCCGCATTGCAATGCCCAAATCCGTAGTAAGTATATTTAGCAGCATTCTGCTCAACTAGTAGTAGACATAGTAATGCATCTTTAAATAAATATATGACTGGCATACCTACATTAATTGTAAACGTGGCATGCTTTAATAACACTGTTAACTTAAGCAATAAAAATAAGGCAACACAATTGTTTGGTTATTCAATGCTGACTTTGCGTTTGGCCTACGGAAATGCTTTGCGTAAAGTTGTAAGCACAGCAGCTTAGGCTTGGCATATTCCATTTCTAGCCGCATTTTGGTGGTTACAGCCTATTTGGTGTATCTTTTTAATACCACAATGGCGACCAAAGTTAATTTGACTGTCTCTATTTTTCATCCAAATTAAGTTTACAACCTTTTGAGGATGGCTTAATGTGTTCTTGCAAGTTATCAATTGTTGATTTCACTAGATGCCGCCACCACAAGTGGTTGCTGATTGGGTAAATAGGATATGTCACATTTTGAAGAAAAAAATAACAGCAGTTATCGCATTTTGGAAACAAACACTCTTTTATGCATTGAAGGAGTTATATCGCGTTTTGAAGGAAAATTATATTACACTACATCAGAGTGACTGAACTAAATGTTGCTACATGACTGGGCAACATTTTTGATTTGGCATTTATATGTTTTGCCCTCAAACCCTTCATATGTAATGGATGTGGTAGGCAATATACACACCTGTTAGGCAGTTACCATTTAAGATTTAAACAATTCCTGACCCATAGACTGTTTGCCCAGTTTGGTACTTTAAATTAACGCAATTAAGAGTTTATAAGATTTTGTAAATTTATTTGACATTACATCATTCCAAAACAGCTCAAGCTCATGCACCCGATGCCTTTCCAGTGCGTAGAGTCGAAGAGTGCCTAGGCTAGGCTATGCTAGCAGGCATAGCTATATTTATGTCAGTTATATTTTTCTATGTATAAAAGAGCCTGTTACTTTTGAGTCAATTTATGGATTATTTAAACATGATAAGATAATTGATGTGGTGAATAATTTACTAAAATACTAGTTTCTGTGATGCTTCAGTGTGTATAGTTATTATTTCAGAATTACTTGACAATATACACTCTACCCTTTTTCAGCGTCTACAGTTGGTTGTACTACAGTATGCAAGACCCTGTAGCAGTTAGAAACTTTCTGGCACTTAAAAAGAAATCCTACGACGTCAAATTCGACTTAGAAAACACAGACTATGAAGCAATTGAAAACATCGGCAGCGGGGCTTATGGGGTGGTGTGTTCCGCAGTTCACAAGAAGACAAAAGAGAAATTCGCCATAAAGAAAATCCCCAATATATTTGAGCAGATAACCATCGCGAAGAGAACCTACCGTGAAATAAAAATCTTGAAACACTTTAAACATGACAACATCATATCGATCTATGAGATCTTGGGTCCGACGGAGACTTCTAGTCCAATGAATGACATCTACATTGTGCTGGATTTGATGGAGAGTGATTTACACCGGATCATTCACTCTCACCAAGAACTGACCGAGGAGCACCTTAAATATTTCCTTTTTCAACTGCTGCGAGGTCTCAAGTACATTCATTCGGCCAACGTCCTCCACCGCGACCTCAAACCCAGCAATCTGCTGGTGAATGAGAACTGTGAACTCAAGATTGGTGATTTTGGTAAGTGTAGTCTTCTATTGTTTTCTTGTTATGTTAGGTAAACGTTACCATGTTGAACTTTACATTATTTTATAAGCCCTGTCAATTATTCAGCCAAAAAAGTACTATGATATATGACCATTAACATATGTAAGTTATTCAATGCCACAATCTTAGTTAATTACTTCAGTAATTAAGAAATGTAATTTTGTATTAACACAACAGTGCACCTGGTATAAAATACAGTAAGGATCACTGTTTATTTGTTTTTTATCTGAGTATATCTTCAGAATGTTAAACGTGAAGACTGTGTAGAGGCACATGTTTCTAGGAATGGCTCGCGGTGTATCCACTCAGCCGGACAGCTACAACTACAGTATGACGTCATATGTGGCGACACGATGGTACCGTGCTCCTGAGCTGCTCATGTTGCGGCAGTCTTATACAGGGGCAGTCGACATGTGGTCTGTTGGCTGTATCTTTGCTGAAATGCTCACCAGGAAGCAACTGTTCCCAGGTATCGTAACACTGTTCCCAGGTACGTAACACTGTTCCCAGGTACGTAACACTGTTCCCAGGTACGTAACACTGTTCCCAGTAGTACGTAACACTGTTCCCAGGTACGTAACACTGTTCCCAGGTACGTAACACTGTTCCCAGTGTAACCTGTTCCCAGGTACGTAACACTGTTCCCAGGTACGTAACACTGTTCCCAGGTACGTAACACTGTTCCCAGGTACGTAACACTGTTCCCAGGTACGTAACACTGTTCCCAGGTACGTAACACTGTTCCCAGGTACGTAACACTGTTCCCAGGTACGTAACACTCAGAGAGGTGGTAAGCAAAATACTAAGCATAATCTTTACTCTTTTTACGTATTTCACAATCAAGTTACCTTTTTCCTGAGATCTGCAAGTCGCTATTACAGAATTCATCAGACTACTGGCTCTTAAGTAGTGACACTGTAGTCATTCTGTGTGGTGCAGTACTCACAGGCTCCTCATGATTATCATAAATATGTTAGAAATTAATTACTAAAATGTCACAAGAAAAAAAGGTTAATGAATTGTGAAACAAGTGAAAATAATACATACCGGTAATTTAAAACTCCACGTCTAGCAAACGTCTCTACTAATTAAACTATTGTGGCAGTGCCAGGCTTCCAGTGCTGCCATCTGTTAAGTGGTATGGTAATTTTAATGTACAGTGCTGTATTTGGGATATCAGAAAGGGTGGCATGGTGCCAGTGTCATGGCATGTCAGCTAAACTGTATTTAAGCTGCTCATTTTATTGTTGCTATTTTCATTCATGTTTTTGCATATCTGGAAAATCCACCATTATTAAGGTCACCTATCTGACATCTCCTTTCCATACATTCAGTCCAATAGTACTTAAATATTGTATTGTGATGTAATGTGATAAATGTTTGGTTTAAATCTTATTGTAATTTTTTATGGGTGGTAGCTTGAGCTAAAATGAAGCAAAATACTGTTTAATTTGATAACTAATGAGACCATCCAACATCCCCATGGCTAGGCAACTTTAAAGTGTTGAAATTAATCCATTTATTTAAGAGAAAGCAGAAATATACATATAAGTACAAAAGTACACCATTTTCTACAAGTAAATAAGTACAAATTATAAATAGTAAAGTTAAAAGTAACTATGTTATAAAATTATAAGCCATTAAATAAATATATAGAAAGAGGATATAAAATAATAATTTTTAGCATCCAATGATTTTGCCCAGCTAGTCTACAAGGACCCTCTGCGTTGACATGATATGTACAGCTGCACTACATTCGATATATCATTGTCAATGTTAAGTGTCTATACATCTGGTTGTACGTCACGACTACATCCATCAGTTATGTTAAGTGTCTATACATCTGGTTGTAGGTCACGACTACATCCATCAGTTGTGTTAAGTTTCTATGCATCTGGTTGTAGGCCACGACTACATCCATCAGTTATGTTAAGTGTCTATGCATCTGGTTGTAGGCCACGACTACATCCATCAGTTATGTTAAGTTTCTATGCATCTGGTTGTAGGCCACGACTACATCCATCAGTTGTGTTAAGTTTCTATACATCTGGTTGTAGGCCACGACTACATCCATCAGTTATGTTAAGTGTCTATACATCTGGTTGTAGGTCACGACTACATCCATCATTATGTTAAGTTTCTATACATCTGATTGTAGGCCACGACTACATCCATCAGTTATGTTAAGTTTCTATACATCTGGTTGTAGGCCATGACTACATCCATCAGTTATGTTAAGTTTCTATACACCTGGTTGTAGGTCACGACTACATCCATCAGTTATGTTAAGTGTCTATACATCTGGTTGTAGGTCACGACTACATCCATCAGTTATGTTAAGTTTCTATACATCTGGTTGTAGGCCACGACTACATCCATCAGTTATGTTAAGTTTCTATACATCTGGTTGTAGGCCGCGACTACATCCATCAGTTATGTTAAGTTTCTATACATCTGGTTGTAGGCCGCGACTACATCCATCAGTTATGTTAAGTTTCTATACATCTGGTTGTAGGCCACGACTACATCCATCAGTTATGTTAAGTTTCTATACATCTGGTTGTAGGCCACGACTACATCCATCAGTTATGTTAAGTTTCTATACATCTGGTTGTAGGCCACGACTACATCCATCAGTTATGTTAAGTTTCTATACATCTGGTTGTAGGTCACGACTACATCCATCAGTTATGTTAAGTGTCTATACATCTGGTTGTAGGCCACGACTACATCCATCAGTTGTGTTAAGTTTCTATACATCTGGTTGTAGGTCACAACTACATCCATCAGTTATGTTAAGTGTCTATACATCTGGTTGTAGGTCACGACTACATCCATCAGTTATGTTAAGTTTCTATACATCTGGTTGTAGGCCACAACTACATCCATCAGTTATGTTAAGTTTCTATACATCTGGTTGTAGGTCACGACTACATCCATCAGTTATGTTAAGTGTCTATACATCTGGTTGTAGGTCACGACTACATCCATCAGTTATGTTAAGTTTCTATACATCTGGTTGTAGGCCACGACTACATCCATCAGTTATGTTAAGTGTCTATACATCTGGTTGTAGGTACGACTACATCCATCAGTTATGTTAAGTTTCTATACATCTGGTTGTAGGCCACGACTACATCCATCAGTTATGTTAAGTTTCTATACATCTGGTTGTAGGCACGACTACATCCATCAGTTATGTTAAGTTTCTATACATCTGGTTGTAGGCCACGACAACATTCATCAGTTATGTTAAGTTTCTATACATCTGGTTGTAGGCCACGACTACATCCATCAGTTATGTTAAGTTTCTATACATCTGGTTGTAGGCCACGACTACATCCATCAGTTATGTTAAGTTTCTATACATCTGGTTGTAGGTCACGACTACATCCATCAGTTATGTTAAGTGTCTAAACATCTGGTTGTAGGCTACGACTACATCCATCAGTTATGTTAAGTTTCTATACATCTGGTTGTAGGCCACGACTACATCCATCAGTTATGTTAAGTTTCTATACATCTGGTTGTAGGCCACGACTACATCCATCAGTTATGTTAAGTTTCTATACATCTGGTTGTAGGTCACGACTACATCCATCAGTTATGTTAAGTGTCTATACATCTGGTTGTAGGCCACGACTACATCCATCAGTTATGTTAAGTTTCTATACATCTGGTTGTAGGTCACGACTACATCCATCAGTTATGTTAAGTGTCTATACATCTGGTTGTAGGCCACGACTACATCCATCAGTTATGTTAAGTTTCTATACATCTGGTTGTAGGCCACGACTACATCCATCAGTTATGTTAAGTGTCTATACATCTGGTTGTAGGTCACGACTACATCCATCAGTTATGTTAAGTTTCTATACATCTGGTTGTAGGCCACAGAGACTACATCCATCAGTTATGTTAAGTTTCTATACATCTGGTTGTAGGCCACGACTACATCCATCAGTTATGTTAAGTTTCTATACATCTGGTTGTAGGCCACGACTACATCCATCAGTTATGTTAAGTGTCTATACATCTGGTTGTAGGCCACGACTACATCCATCAGTTATGTTAAGTTTCTATACATCTGGTTGTAGGCCACGACTACATCCATCAGTTATGTTAAGTTTCTATACATCTGGTTGTAGGCCCCGACTACATCCATCAGTTATGTTAAGTTTCTATACATCTGGTTGTAGGCCCCGACTACATCCATCAGTTATGTTAAGTGTCTATACATCTGGTTGTAGGTCACGACTACATCCATCAGTTATGTTAAGTTTCTATACATCTGGTTGTAGGCCACGACTACATCCATCAGTTATGTTAAGTTTCTATACATCTGGTTGTAGGCCACGACTACATCCATCAGTTATGTTAAGTTTCTATACATCTGGTTGTAGGTCACGACTACATCCATCAGTTATGTTAAGTTTCTATACATCTGGTTGTAGGCCACGACTACATCCATCAGTTATGTTAAGTTTCTATACATCTGGTTGTAGGCCACGACTACATCCATCAGTTATGTTAAGTTTCTATACATCTGGTTGTAGGTCACGACTACATCCATCAGTTATGTTAAGTTTCTATACATCTGGTTGTAGGTCACGACTACATCCATCAGTTATGTTAAGTTCTATACATCTGGTTGTAGGCCACGACTACATCCATCAGTTATGTTAAGTTTCTATACATCTGGTTGTAGGTCACGACTACATCCATCAGTTATGTTTAAATTTCTATACATCTGGTTGTAGGTCACGACTACATCCATCAGTTATGTTAAGTTTCTATACATCTGGTTGTAGGTCACGACTACATCCATCAGTTATGTTAAGTTTCTATACATCTGGTTGTAGGTCACGACTACATCCATCAGTTATGTTAAGTTTCTATACATCTGGTTGTAGGCCACGACTACATCCATCAGTTATGTTAAGTTTCTATACATCTGGTTGTAGGTCACGACTACATCCATCAGTTATGTTAAGTTTCTATACATCTGGTTGTAGGCCCCGACTACATCCATCAGTTATGTTAAGTTTCTATACATCTGGTTGTAGGTCACGACTACATCCATCAGTTATGTTAAGTGTCTATACATCTGGTTGTAGGTCACGACTACATCCATCAGTTATGTTAAGTGTCTATACATCTGGTTGTAGGCCACGACTACATCCATCAGTTATGTTAAGTGTCTATACATCTGGTTGTAGGCCCCGACTACATCCATCAGTTATGTTAAGTTTCTATACATCTGGTTGTAGGTCACGACTACATCCATCAGTTATGTTAAGTGTCTATACATCTGGTTGTAGGCCACGACTACATCCATCAGTTATGTTAAGTTTCTATACATCTGGTTGTAGGTCACGACTACATCCATCAGTTATGTTAAGTTTCTATACATCTGGTTGTAGGCCACGACTACATCCATCAGTTATGTTAAGTTTCTATACATCTGGTTGTAGGTCACGACTACATCCATCAGTTATGTTAAGTTTCTATACATCTGGTTGTAGGCACGACTACATCCATCAGTTATGTTAAGTTTCTATACATCTGGTTGTAGGCCACGACTACATCCATCAGTTATGTTAAGTTTCTATACATCTGGTTGTAGGCCACGACTACATCCATCAGTTATGTTAAGTTTCTATACATCTGGTTGTAGGTCACGACTACATCCATCAGTTATGTTAAGTGTCTATACATCTGGTTGTAGGTCACGACTACATCCATCAGTTATGTTAAGTTTCTAAACATCTGGTTGTAGGTCACGACTACATCCATCAGTTATGTTAAGTTTCTATACATCTGGTTGTAGGTCACGACTACATCCATCAGTTATGTTAAGTGTCTATACATCTGGTTGTAGGTCACGACTACATCCATCAGTTATGTTAAGTTTCTAAACATCTGGTTGTAGGCCACGACTACATCCATCAGTTATGTTAAGTGTCTATACATCTGGTTGTAGGTCACGACTACATCCATCAGTTATGTTAAGTTTCTATACATCTGGTTGTAGGCACGACTACATCCATCAGTTATGTTAAGTGTCTATACATCTGGTTGTAGGCCACGACTACATCCATCAGTTATGTTAAGTGTCTATACATCTGGTTGTAGGTCACGACTACATCCATCAGTTATGTTAAGTTTCTATACATCTGGTTGTAGGCCACGACTACATCCATCAGTTATGTTAAGTTTCTATACATCTGGTTGTAGGTCACGACTACATCCATCAGTTATGTTAAGTGTCTATACATCTGGTTGTAGGTCACGACTACATCCATCAGTTATGTTAAGTTTCTATACATCTGGTTGTAGGCCACGACTACATCCATCAGTTATGTTAAGTTTCTATACATCTGGTTGTAGGTCACGACTACATCCATCAGTTATGTTAAGTGTCTATACATCTGGTTGTAGGTCACGACTACATCCATCAGTTATGTTAAGTGTCTATACATCTGGTTGTAGGCCACGACTACATCCATCAGTTATGTTAAGTTTCTATACATCTGGTTGTAGGCCACGACTACATCCATCAGTTATGTTAAGTTTCTATACATCTGGTTGTAGGTCACGACTACATCCATCAGTTATGTTAAGTTTCTATACATCTGGTTGTAGGCCACGACTACATCCATCAGTTATGTTAAGTTTCTATACATCTGGTTGTAGGCCACGACTACATCCGTCAGTTATGTTAAGTTTCTATACATCTGGTTGTAGGCCACGACTACATCCGTCAGTTATGTTAAGTGTCTATACATCTGGTTGTAGGCCACGACTACATCCATCAGTTATGTTAAGTGTCTATACATCTGGTTGTAGGCCACGACTACATCCATCAGTTATGTTAAGTGTCTATACATCTGGTTGTAGGCCACGACTACATCCATCAGTTATGTTAAGTGTCTATACATCTGGTTGTAGGCCACGACTACATCCATCAGTTATGTTAAGTTCTATACATCTGGTTGTAGGCCACGACTACATCCGTCAGTTATGTTAAGTTTCTATACATCTGGTTGTAGGCCACGACTACATCCGTCAGTTATGTTAAGTTTCTATACATCTGGTTGTAGGCCACGACTACATCCATCAGTTATGTTAAGTGTCTATACATCTGGTTGTAGGCCACGACTACATCCATCAGTTATGTTAAGTGTCTATACATCTGGTTGTAGGTCACGACTACATCCATCAGTTATGTTAAGTTTCTATACATCTGGTTGTAGGTCACGACTACATCCATCAGTTATGTTAAGTTTCTATACATCTGGTTGTAGGTCACGACTACATCCATCAGTTATGTTAAGTTTCTATACATCTGGTTGTAGGTCACGACTACATCCATCAGTTATGTTAAGTTTCTATACATCTGGTTGTAGGTCACGACTACATCCATCAGTTATGTTAAGTGTCTATACATCTGGTTGTAGGCCACGACTACATCCGTCAGTTATGTTAAGTGTCTATACATCTGGTTGTAGGCCACGACTACATCCGTCAGTTATGTTAAGTGTCTATACATCTGGTTGTAGGCCACGACTACATCCGTCAGTTATGTTAAGTTTCTATACATCTGGTTGTAGGCCACGACTACATCCGTCAGTTATGTTAAGTTTCTATACATCTGGTTGTAGGCCACGACTACATCCGTCAGTTATGTTAAGTTTCTATACATCTGGTTGTAGGCCGCGACTACATCCGTCAGTTATGTTAAGTTTCTATACATCTGGTTGTAGGCCGCGACTACATCCGTCAGTTATGTTAAGTGTCTATACATCTGGTTGTAGGCCGCGACTACATCCATCAGTTATGTTAAGTTTTTATACATCTGGTTGTAGGTCGCGACTACATCCATCAGTTATGTTAAGTTTTTATACATCTGGTTGTAGGTCGCGACTACATCCATCAGTTATGTTAAGTTTCTATACATCTGGTTGTAGGTCGCGACTACATCCATCAGTTATGTTAAGTTTCTATACATCTGGTTGTAGGTCGCGACTACATCCATCAGTTATGTTAAGTTTCTAAACATCTGGTTGTAGGTCGCGACTACATCCATCAGTTATGTTAAGTTTCTATACATCTGGTTGTAGGCCGCGACTACATCCATCAGTTATGTTAAGTTTCTATACATCTGGTTGTAGGCCGCGACTACATCCATCAGTTATGTTAAGTTTCTATACATCTGGTTGTAGGCCGCGACTACATCCATCAGTTATGTTAAGTTTCTAAACATCTGGTTGTAGGTCACGACTACATCCATCAGTTATGTTAAGTTTCTATACATCTGGTTGTAGGCCACGACTACATCCATCAGTTATGTTAAGTGTCTATACATCTGGTTGTAGGCCACGACTACATCCATCAGTTATGTTAAGTTTCTATACATCTGGTTGTAGGCCACGACTACATCCATCAGTTATGTTAAGTGTCTATACATCTGGTTGTAGGTCACGACTACATCCATCAGTTATGTTAAGTTCTATACATCTGGTTGTAGGCCACGACTACATCCATCAGTTATGTTAAGTTTCTATACATCTGGTTGTAGGCCACGACTACATCCATCAGTTATGTTAAGTTTCTATACATCTGGTTGTAGGTCACGACTACATCCATCAGTTATGTTAAGTTTCTATACATCTGGTTGTAGGCCACGACTACATCCATCAGTTATGTTAAGTGTCTAAACATCTGGTTGTAGGCCACGACTACATCCATCAGTTATGTTAAGTTTCTATACATCTGGTTGTAGGCCACGACTACATCCATCAGTTATGTTAAGTGTCTAAACATCTGGTTGTAGACCACGACTACATCCATCAGTTATGTTAAGTTTCTATACATCTGGTTGTAGGCCACGACTACATCCATCAGTTAAAACTTATCTTTGGCGCTCTGGGCCGGCCGTCTGACAACTTTCTCAGTCTTGCCCCACAGGGAATTGTCAAAGACTTCCTCAAAGGTATGTATTATGTTGATAGGATTTACCTTCTTCACGTCATTGTGTTTGCGCTGTCAAGAATGTGCTCAAATCTATTTAAGGAAACAACCACAGTCAGACCTTGCTTAAGAGTTAGCTTAGTGGTGCAAGTGTATTACAGTTGTACACATGGCATCCTAGGACAGTTTGAAGTATTTATGTAGCAGTAACGTAGAAGAAGTTACCCGGGGTAATCCATCTAATATTGGTACTTCTCTAGTCAGGTTACAATCACAAATGAGGCTCCATTGTAAATGTGAAATATTACAAACCGTAACAAATAATATTACAGGCTGAGTAATAATGTAATGTGTTGTAATTGTGCTAGGGAATA
The DNA here is from genome assembly GCA_025642075.2 of Ridgeia piscesae. Classification (NCBI taxonomy): domain Eukaryota; kingdom Metazoa; phylum Annelida; class Polychaeta; order Sabellida; family Siboglinidae; genus Ridgeia; species Ridgeia piscesae. Next base: position 95,578 of record JAODUO010000253.1, on the reverse strand, counting down.
TTACATCATATCTCAGGTGTAAGGGCACATTATGTCATAATGAGATATGTCGTAACTGTGCAGGTGTTGGCCCAAAGACAGCTGTCCCCATGGAGACGTTGTTTCCAAAAGCGAGTCGGAAGGCAAGAGATCTGCTGGGTCGGATGTTGACAGTGGACGCGGCGGAGAGAATCACAGTGACCAGTGCCTTGAATCACCCTTTCCTCAGCAAGTATCATGACCCAGACGATGAACCAATCTGCATTCCAGTCTTTGACTTTGAGTTTGAGAAACAGGCAAGTGCACAATTCAGTAAGAAATTAGAAAGACATTTTAGATGAGTTATGGCATTCACATCCTGTCACTGTTGAACCTTGCAATAGTCTCTTGTGTGACACAACCACTTTACAGTTAAACTCATTCTACAAAAGTCAGACATTATTACATTATTAGTAATATAACTAAATTAATATGCCGATATCATATAAATATGTATACAAACCTAATATGGTAACCTCGTATTTGAGGAGACAGGCCCAGGCATAAGGATGGCTTTGATAGGGATTCTCTGCATTTGTTTCTGTAAATTTGCATATCTTAGAAAATTTTGTGTAAGAGGTAGTTTTGGTCCAGGGAAAAATTTTAAACATATTTTGGGAATTAACCCGAACCCGTTTAGAGAGGTTGTTAATTAATTTAAATTGAAATACTGAAAGGAGAGAGTACCATTTTAAATTGACCTGCAAGGCGAGTTGTACCCCCCTGAACCAGGTGGAGCACCATCCAGGGACCGAAAAAATTTCCTTTAACTGTGGGTGGTAGTTTGCCAGTCGCTGTGGGGAGTTTGCCCATGGGAGACAGTCAGGGGTCGGGTGGGTTCATCTATGGAAAGACGTCTTCTGTGAGTGAGCGTGAGAGAGGGGAGAGGCCGACACATCTGGCAGTGGAGGCAACCAGAGTCATCACAGACGTGGAGATGCTCAGTGGGAAGCTGCTTGAGTTAAACATGCAAGACGAGGGGTCGCGATTCGGGGCGACTTGTGGCAGGGGTGCAGAATTGAGGGTTTGTGGCGACACCTCGGACCTGAGAGACGTTGTCATGCTGAGTGCGAAGGCCCGGACTGAGTCGGGTGACGGGAAGGTTGGGCCGATCGACACAAAGGCTCTCATCAAAGCTGCATTACTGAACGCAGAGCAGAGGCGACAACAACATGGTACGTGCTTTAAGTGACAACAACATGGTATGTACTTTAAGTGTCAACAACATGGTACGTGCTTTAAATGTCAACAACATGGTACGTACTTTAAATGTCAACAAGATGGTATGTGCTTTAAGTGTCAACAACATGGTATGTGCTTTAAGTGTCAACAACATGGTACGTGCATTAAGTGTCTACAACATGGTACATGCTTTAAGTGTCTACAACATGGTACATGCTTTAAGTATCACATGCTTTAAGTATCAACAACATGGTATATGCTTTAAGTGTCAACAACATAGTACGTGTGTCAGCGTGTGTGGGAGATGTATTCAGTGTCAGCATGGGAGATGTATTCAGTGTCAGCATGGGAGATGTATTCAGTGTCAGCATGGGAGATGTATTCAGTGTCAGCATGGGAGATGTATTCAGTGTCAGCATGGGAGATGTATTCAGTGTCAGCATGGGAGATGTATTCAGTGTCAGCATGGGAGATGTATTCAGTGTCAGCATGGGAGATGTATTCAGTGTCAGCATGGGAGATGTATTCAGTGTCAGCATGGGAGATGTATTCAGTGTCAGCATGGAGATGTATTCAGTGTCAGCATGGGAGATGTATTCAGTGTCAGCATGGGAGATGTATTCAGTGTCAGCATGGGAGATGTATTCAGTGTCAGCATGGGAGATGTATTCAGTGTCAGCATGGGAGATGTATTGAGAGTCAGCACTATGTCAGCATGGTAAGTACACATATGTTCAGTATCAGAATGGGAGATGTGTTCAGTAAAGCAGTAACAGGTGTGTTAAGTGTGAGAATTGGAGGTGTGTTAAGTGTTAGTGTGGTATGCCTGTGAGGTGGAAGCATATGTGTTAATGACTCAGATTTATGAGGCTTTGAATCCTATTATTCAGAACATTGCAGTTAACATCTACTGTATACATATCGCAGAGCTGTGGATCAGCAGATATTGGTGTCAACTAGTGTGTACTTCTGTGTGAATGTGTGTTGTGTAGAGTCAGGCAAGAGTACTGAGTCAGGACGGCCAGTGACAGCGATGCAGAGACAGAGGGAGAGGGAGGAGAAGAGGAGGAGGAAGATGGAGAAAGCGAAAGAGAAGAGGAAACAAAAGAAAGAAAAAGGTGCTTGAAAATGGTATCGCAAAACAACGATGTGAAAAATCGGCTGATATAGAAACAGTGACATTTATACCCTAGAGGAGGGGCCTAGAGGGAGGGGGCTACAAGGAGGGGAGGGGCCTAGAGGGAGGGGGCTACAAGGAGTGGAAGCAGTTGTTTCTTTGAGGTATCTTACATTGAAGTATTTTCCCCAACAATATTTTTCTGATCACAGTTCACAAGATAAGTACAAGAAAAGAGAGGTAACTTACAGAAACAGTCTGAGAATGTTGTTCAGTTACATTTTAATATTTTATGCAACTAACCTGAAAGCATCTATGCTATGGTCAAAAGGAGTGGATCTGTGATGAAATCTGCCAGCAGCATGTGCTTAAAATGTAATATTTTGTTAAAGGCCATATCCTAGAATAGGATCGACTCAGCCCCTTTACAACAAATGAAGATATTGCCAAAACATTTAAATATCATATACGTGGACACGACATGAAAAACCTTTAAATTTGCCATCTTACAGAAATTTCTGAGTGTGCCCAGTTTGAAATTATTGCTCTAGTGTGATGTCAGTCTTGATTTTGGCATCATTTTGTGAAGTGCAGTCATGCGTGTCATGTCAATAATACTGAGAATGCTGGTGAGTGCGTGAAACGTCAGCAACATTTCCCACAACTGATGCCATGATTCTGCCCCTCGTGCATTTCCCAAAAAACAGACTTCCAAGCCTTCCTGTTTAATGTTAATTTGTAACATGTTTCATCAAACTTGTGATTTTGGGGTTGTTGTTATATTGCATAAGACATATGTACATGCAAATTTTTAGAGTTATTAGAATTTCTGGGAGGGCAAAATATAGCCTTTAACCATTAAAGAAATGGCACAATTGAAATATTCAAATTGTGAAGATCAATATTTTATTAAATATAACTTGGTGGGCAGTATACCATTTAATCACTAGCATATTAATTTCATTCTACTATATAATACAATAGTGTTGCAAAATCTTATTATACCTACCAGAACGCAAAATATGCAATCAACCCCAATAACTTTTTAAATCATCTATCATTATAGCCACCTTTCGTAGCACTTATTTGTTTTAAATCACCTTCCCACTCTATGTGAATCACAATTTGGAATCAATAGTTTTTTTAAAGACATTTGTTTTAAATCACCTTCCCACCCTAAGTGAATGCTGGAAAACTAGAAATATGACGTGTTGTAGACAAGAAGGCTGCCCTGGTACTGACCGATGAGGACCGGTCACTACTAGAACGGTGGCAGAGCATGCAGCACCGCGAGCAGCCGCCACACCACACGCGAGACCCACCAGTGACTGGAGGGTTCAACCAGACAGACACCACTAGACCGGACCCCGTCCCAGCCCCCACCCCACACACCGTCACTGACACTGCCTTACTCACCCGTGATAGTTACCACACAGCGTCGGGCCAGCTGCAGCAACACCTCATGAACATGGCACTAGGCCTCGACACCTCTGCATCACGATGAACCGGTCATTCCAGGTCATACTGACCACAAGTCTCAGGTCACTCCACAGGTGGGGACAAGATCACAGTTTGTTTTCTGTGTCTATGTTTTTAGTCATGTATGCGCAAGATAACAAAGTCCAGTGAGTTGTTGCAGGGTGTGTCACTGAATTGCAATAGTTTAACTGAAACCCCCTACAATTAATGTCAAGAAAATGGGAGATGATCCCACATCAAACATGAAGATATTGTCTGCATTATACATCACCTCTTATCTATATGTAAACATCACTACTATATTGACTATGGTAATAAAAAAAAAAAAAAAATTATGTTATTCTTTTGTCTTGTGGTATATAAATAAAGTGTATTAATTATTATATACTAGAATAAATGTAAATCTCTGACCAATGTAGCTTTATTTTATAGTCCTTAAATGTGTCCGTTTTTCTGTTTAAAAAGTTATAAACAATTATATTTGTGTGGCTAATAATGTGGATACTAAAATACTGATCTGTCCCCTAAACACTGACCTGTATGTGCTGTTGCAGGTGGTAGATGCACCCATTGACCACACAAGGGTCAGTGAAGCGGTCATCCCGGTCACTGGACACAACCACCTGCCTACATACCACGAGGCCGTCCAAGCCAAGCTGTGTGGTCACATCAAGACAGCGACGTTAACGGAACACACATCTGACTCAAACAACCCACATTTTCTTAGCCTTGCACCCGGGTCATTCACACACACCCTGCCACCAGGGGGCACTGTCCCACCTGGCTGCGACAAGGTGCCATCTCAGGTAGAGTTTGCGGCCCCAGACATTAAGCCAGTGGATGAACTACCCACGCTGGCATGTACACCTAAGGGCACAGGCAGTGGCTATGGCGTTGGGCTCGACCTTGACGGATTGTTGCACGATGCCGTGGCAGAACAGAAAGACAGAGAACGTGAAGGGTAAGTCTTCAATGGTGATGGGGTAATTGTATTCAGTAAACATGTGTAATCACTGATTTTGATTTGTCAGTGGAGTCTGACACTGTAATATTTGAATCACCCATACAGTTAGAGTGGAGAATTGGAGATTGTGTAAAAAACTTAATGTCCCACCTAAAGCATAGGTTCGGCAAGTAAAAAAGTAAAGGTAAGTTCTTATATAGCGCAGTATCCAATCCTCAGGATTGCTCAAAGCGCTTTACACATTACTTCCCTGGCAGACCTGTTCAATCAAACACCATCTCAACTTCTCTGGGAAGCATCCAGCCATATGCTACAATTAATGCGCGAAGGCTGTCGTACACATATCCACCACTTGTCTATAGCCAGGTACTCATTTATACAGCTGAGTGGACTGGAGCAATGTAGAGTGAAAAAACTTGCCTAAGGTTTTAACACCGCAGCACAGGATTCGAACCCGGGTCCTCTTAGTCGAGAGTCCGACGCCCTACCCCTGGGCCACGGCGCTCACAGTAATGTGTATATTAAATATGTACGTTATGATATGGTTTTGTGCTGAATCTGTTTGACGTATATTCAGACACACTTTGTCATGGTTGCAGACTCGACTCCGCCCCACTGTCTGCATCGCTGATAGCTGATTGGCTGGAGGTCAGCGGAAACATGAACATCCACGACATTGAGGCTGCGCTCCAACAGGAACTGGAAATCACCTCCCCCATTCTCACACACATCTCTCCCTAGGCCTAAGGCAGGCACAACTCTTCAAGAAATCAACATTAAAAATTTCAATAATTTTATTATTCTATTCATTCAGATAAGTACATCATCAGGGTGGTTGCATACGTTCACAAAGTCCTGACAAAAGTGAAGCATTACATATGCATTATATAGAGGTAGTGGGTTTGTTGTCACTTGAAATAACCCACTAGCTGTGCCACCTTCGGGGGGGCCTGGTGTGAAACCTCCCGTTCAGTGAGTCCTAACAAGGGATGTGCAGGGATGTAACAAATGTCATTTTAACAACCAGGACACTGTGCAGGTGATGTTGACCCCCTGTGAACCACAACCGGACACTGTGAAACCTAACCAGGTGGGGGTGATGTCCTGACAACCAGGACACTGTGCAGGTGATGTCCTGTCAAACGAATCACTTCGGTTGAGTCCAGCAACTATTGGCTGTGGTTTTGGAAGACGTTCTGGATCCTTCAAAAATGTGGTTTGATACAAGAACGATTGTGACATTGTCAACTACGAGACAACCCCTACACCACAGATAGCTGCGAGTCTTATTTATGACACTGTTATCTAAAATATCTTAATCATTTATTTTTATTACAATCGTTTTATTCAAGACATAAATCAGAGCAGTGCATAATATTTACTGTGACCTACCACGAAAGTTCAGAGACATGCATAACTAATATTGGCAACACACTACATAGGTAAAAACAACTTATCATGCAACTTACGAAATGCTTTGAGGTACTACAAATTGACAACCCACTGTCGTATCATTTGGATAACTGTGTTTCAGTGATGACATCTAACAAGATGCAGACAATGATATGTTTCATTAGAACTACAACTGTGATAGTCCATAGTAAACAATGTTTACATAAAATTGTTTTCGTTACACTGGTTTACTACAAAAAAATTCTGTTTCAGAAATAGTAGCGATAGTAACCACTATACTGACTCTTATACTACTATCTACAACCTGTAGTGGATATACTTGGAAGTGAAATGTTATGTTCACTGGAGACTATGTCAAAACACTAATGTAGAGGCAAACTTCATTGGGTTGGCTGGTATTTGAGATTGAGTCCAAAGACTCCTACATCAGTGTATTATAAACAAATTATTTACTTTTCGGCCAAGGTTCAAAAGGTGCTTATTGTTGCTACTGGTAACCAGTTTTGTATTTTGCAGTGTCGCATGAAAACAATATTAAGTAATTTTTCACTGGGCAAAACGCTTGCCAAAATGCTAGGTACGTTTCAAACTTGAGCTTTTATGGTCAAAATTACAGTCTTCTGTTTCTATGTGATACACATGCATATCCTTATGTTATTTACAATTATTTATTAAACAAACAACTGGCAGTTGAATAATATACGACTGAAATATACCAGTACTTGAACTAGAAGTACTTGAAGCTAGCGCTCAATGACAGGTATGAAGTTGATGTGATCCAGTTTCATCGACATAAGTTTTGAAAATGTGCCACACATAAAAGAGTTTTGAGATATCTCCACTCAAACAATTTTTGCATCACCTTCTCACATGACTTTCTCATACACAGGGCTTTTTCATATCTTTATAAATATATTGCACTCATTTTGCCTACAAACTACAAGTATAAATGACATATTTTATTTACACCGTCTATGTTGAGTATCTGCCCTAGACCAAATCAGATTAATTTAATATCATGATGTCATCAAATGACAAGACAATAGATAATACGTCAAATGACAACCAGATTAATCACGACAAATCAATGACAACCAAACAAATGAGTCAAATGACAATAATCAAATGATAACCTGTCGAGTGACACCTAAAAGTAACAAGTAAAAATTATTTTTTTTTTAACTTGTTTTTTCAATTTGTCAGTCTGGATAAAAACTAACACGATTAACTTTGAGATTGATAGTTAATTTAATATTAAAATAAATACCAAATAAAAATTCAGGGATCATTTTTTTAAATAATGACATTATAAATAATAACATTTATTTAAAATTTTACTGAAACTATCCATTAATTAATAAATTAGGTGCAAAATATATTTATATTTTTACAGTGTAATGATAAAACCATGTTGAATGGCACCAAGTGTAGCTGATCAACAATGTATTGTGCACATAACAGCAATGCTAACAGCATAATACATACCTAATATATTCACACCCCTTGTGCGTGAATTTTTTTCCCATTTAAAACTTTTTTAAAAAAACCCTATTGGGTTTAAAAAAAAATAACCTGCCACAACTCTGGCATCTAATAGTACAACTAATGTAGCCATTGTGCGCATGCAAAAGTCGATGGATATATAATATATATATATAATGTAATCTTATTAATTAGAGAACAACACTGCCCAAGATTACAGAGACACCAAAATATGTAACAAAATATATGTCAGACAAGAAAGCATCACATCACCAATAATACTTACCTTAGGTACTGGTGATAAACAGAAATCACAACATAAGCATGAGAAATAAAATCACCTATAAAAATTAACTAATATGACATTTAAATAATTCAGGCACCATTGACGATGTGTTTGCAGATATACATTGTATATATATGTTTCTTCGTGTGGCAAAATAGTAATGATTTTGTGTATCTAACTAATGTAATTTATGGCAGCCACTTACAATGTATCCTATGATGTGTAACTGTATCCCAGTAGTTCATAAACTGCGAAAAAAACTGACATTATATATATTACAATGGTCCCCTGTTTCTGATAGACACTACAAACGATATGAAATGATCCTATTTCTGATCCAAACAGCTGGGGAAGCAGGCACCCTTAAAGTATGGCTGAGGTAGAGGTGCCGGGAAGATTTTGTTCAATGCCTTGATGACACCTGGGTAGAGTATATCAGGACATAACAATGTTAAATGTGCACACTGTTGGTGACAGTTGACAGTGTCCAGTTTCACCAAAGGTTGTCACAACTTCCTTGCAATTAACAACAACCAACTTCCTTGCAATTAGCAACAACCAAGGTGTGATGTCCCTTTCTTGATGACCTTGTCCTTGCGTAGTGTCCTACGAAGGAAGCAGGACCTTCTTTGTTGTTTCATAAGCAAGGAACAGGCCCCCGGTGGCTGGGAATGTGCGCAGGATAGTCGGCCCAAGACCCTTGTACAAGGCCCTCACACCTACAACACAACACGGCTGAGATAAAAAGGCACATCTATTGATAATGTTCTCATAAGGAGAGGCCCAGCTAAGTCTGAACATGTTGTGGGTGCACCTTCTAAAATGAAGTTATAATTCTAGAAAAATATATAAATTAAAATATGAAAACTGGACATTGTATATTTAAGATAACTGTTCAGCTAGGTGACAGTAGCCCATAGTTTGTGAATTTGTTTATTCCGGGTTTAATGTTAGGACAAAAAGACTGAAGACAGTTTACACCAACCCACCTTCTTCTCGCATAATGGCCAGTACCATGGGAATAAATGACAGCCGAGGCTTGTTACTGTTGACTTGAACCTGCACTCTCGACTTGATGACATCTGTGGGGAAGATGGCCAGCCACAGAGACACACCGCCTAGACCGCCACAGACCATCGTCTGTATGGGACCTGTACAACACAACAGTCAGAGATACACCGCCTAGACCGCCACAGACCATCGTCTGTATGGGACCTGTACAACACAACAGTCATTGAGACCCTGCTTAGACCACCACAGACCATGGTCTGTATGGGACCTGTACAACACAACAGTCATTGAGACCCTGCTTAGACCGCCATAGACCATGGTCTGTATGGGACCTGTACAACACAACAGTCATTGAGACCCTGCCTAGACTGCCATAGACCATGGTCTGTATGGGACCTGTACAACACAACAGTCATTGAGACCCTGCCTAGACCGCCATAGACCATGGTCTGTATGGGACCTGTACAATACAACAGTCACAGAGACCCTGCCTAGACTGCTACAGACCATGGTCTGTATGGGACCTGTACAACACAACAGTCACAGAGACCCTGCCTAGACTGCTACAGACCATGGTCTGTATTGGACCTGTACAACACAACAGTCACAGAGACCCTGCCTAGACCGCCATAGACCATGGTCTGTATGGGACCTGTACAACACAACAGTCAGAGACCCTGCCTAGACCACCACAGACCATGGTCTGTATGGGACCTGTACAACACAACAGTCACAGAGACCCTGCCTAGACTGCTACAGACCATGGTCTGTATGGGACCTGTACAACACAACAGTCACAGAGACCCTGCCTAGACCGCCATAGACCATGGTCTGTATGGGACCTGTACAACACAACAGTCACAGAGACCCTGCCTAGACCGCCACAGACCATGGTCTGTATGGGACCTGTACAACACAACAGTCAGAGACACACCGCTTAGACCGCCATAGACCATGGTCTGTATGGGACCTGTACAACACAACAGTCACAGAGACCCTGCCTAGACCACCACAAACCATGGTCTGTATGGGACCTGTACAATACAACAGTCAGAGAGACCCTGCCTAGACTGCCACAGACCATGGTCTGTATGGGACCTGTACAATACAACAGTCAGAGAGACCCTGCCTAGACTGCCGCAGACAATGGTCTGTATGGGACCTGTACAACACAACAGACACTGAGACCCTGCTTAGACCTCCACAGAACATGGTCCAAATGAGACCTACACAATACATTATAGTCGTCACAGACCCCACCGAGACCTACACAGACCATGGTCTCTAGTGGACAATATCACATTACAACACTCAGACACCATCTAGAGATTAGAGAATGATTTAATACGTCTAGCATTTGTTTTTGAGTGACAATGTATCTCCATGACTGACTGACATTGATTTCTGGTTCTGTCACGTGCTTTGTGGAGTATTCCAACAGAATGCTGACCAACTGAAATATATTTCCATCAATAACTACTAACATTTGCGCAGTAGTAAGCATGCCATGGCATATTTGTATAAAAGACAATTACATAATTGTTTTCATAAATAACTGAACTAGTTCACAAGTGTCACAGTTCTGTAGTACATTATAACTGCAACAATTGTTCTTATTAGCATCAGTTTGTGAAAGTTAAACAGAAGTACTACTTGTGTGTGGTGACCCTAACTAGAGAGGACACTACAATATCAAGAGGAGACTTTATTCAAATAAACATTTAAAAATAGTGTCCGAACCCTAGAGAGCTAGTGTTAGAGGGTTAGATACATAAACGACGGGACTTGTGGTTAACTGTGTTGTTTAGTCAGTGACTGTGGCTCTGCCCCATCCACTGGGTAACACACATTAAACAGGGAAGTGCAAAATATGTGTTTAAATCTGTACTTACACTTCTAACAATTTCTTATGGTGTCATCTTTGCTGTGTGCGCATTCACATATTTATTACTAAACTTGTATATATTTTGTGTGTAATTGTGGTCTCGTAATCATTTATGTGATGTAACATGCTCCATTGTCCATGCTCTACCAATGTGTTTGTGCATAATAATAGTGATGAAATCATAAACTACAGTGAACCTAGTGGAATATTGTTTTCCTTATAAATAAGCACAATTAAAATTAAACTCTGAATTGTTCAAATGTAATATAACATTATATATCAATTACTATTGCATTGCTTCCTATTACTATAACATTGTGTTTTTGTTCAACCTTTAGCTATTACATCAATATTTGTAATAATTACTATTACATATCACGATTCCAATAGCACCAGGCACACCAGTAGCACTGTCGGTTTTCATCAATCAAATATTTGAATCTTTCTTATCTATCCAAACTTCATATTGAAAGATAGTTACACCATCAATTCTGGTTCTCATTAAACAAATTCTGGATGGAAGTCGGTATTTAAATGAGGGTTCCGAAGCTTCTTAAAACCACTTTATAAAAATGGTGACGACATTTGCTCAGAAACACATCATGTACAGATAAATGGTTTATGGTAAGCTAGTTATAACTTGTAAGACCTTTTAGTTCCTTACCAAGATCATCCTTGCTTTTCCCTGGGGGTGTCAGAAGAGCACGGGAGATCTCGTAGCCACCAAAGAAGAAGAAGTAGCCCGGAACTTCCCTGGCAAAGGTCGGAACAAGACCTCGGAAGAGCCCGACCACGCCCTCCTCGTGGAGGATGTCGCGGGTCAACGACCACGCACTCCTGAACACCAGTTGGTTCAACATGACTACACAATAGTATCAGTTGGTTCAACATAACTACACAATAGTATCAGTTGGTTCAACATAACTACACAATAGTATCAGTTGGTTCAACATAACTACACAATAGTATCAGTTGGTTCAACATAACTACACAATAGTATCAGTTGGTTCAACATAACTACACAATAGTATCAGTTGGTTCAACATAACTACACAATAGTATCAGTTGGTTCAACATAACTACACAATAGTATCAGTTGGTTCAACATAACTACACAATAGTATCAGTTGCAGTTACATAGACTGCCACGAAAGACAAAATGGTAAATTAAAGACCCAAATGCATGACGCTTAAGTGAGACACGCAGTGTAAGTGTGACTTATATGTGACTTACACATGTATATATGTGACTTAGAGATATTATGTAGATATGATTTACATGTGATGTGACTTACATGTGGCATAGATGTGTAGGTATGACTTATACGTGGTGTAGGTGTGACTTACACATGGTGTAGATGTGATGCTATAGGTGTGACTTACATGTGGTGTAGGTGTGACTTACATGTGGTGTAGGTGTGACTTACACATGGTGTAGGTGTGACTTACACATGGTGTAGGTGTAACTTACAAGTGGTATAGGTGTGACTTATACGTGCTATAGGTGTGACTTACATGTGGTGTAGGTGTGACTTACATGTGGTGTAGGTGTGACTTACATGTGGTGTAGGTGTGACTTACATGTGGCGTAGGTGTGACTTACATGTGGCGTAGGTGTGACTTACATGTGGTGTAGGTGTGACTTACACGTGGTGTAGGTGTGACTTACATGTGGTGTAGGTGTGACTTACATGTGGTGTAGGTGTGATTTACACGTGGTGTAGGTGTGACTTACACGTGGTGTAGGTGTGACTTACATGTGGTGTAGGTGACTTACACTTGGTGTAGGTGTGACTTACACTTGGTGTAGGTGTGACTTACATGTGGTGTAGGTGTGACTTACATGTGGTGTAGGTGTGACTTACATGTGGTGTAGGTGTGACTTACACTTGGTGTAGGTGTGACTTACATGTGGTGTAGGTGTGACTTACATGTGGTGTAGGTGTGACTTACATGTGGTGTAGGTGTGACTTACACTTGGTGTAGGTGTGACTTACATGTGGTGTAGGTGTGACTTACATGTGGTGTAGGTGTGACTTACATGTGGTGTAGGTGTGACTTACACTTGGTGTAGGTGTGACTTACACTTGGTGTAGGTGTGACTTACATGTGGTGTAGGTGTGACTTACATGTGGTGTAGGTGTGACTTACATGTGGTGTAGGTGTGACTTACATGTGGTGTAGGTGTGACTTCCGTAGCATGGCGTCCTCCAGTTGTCCAGTCAAGGCCATTTCGCGCATCGCCTGCATTCGACACTTGACCAGTTCCGTTGGACACAACACCAGAGACGAGAAGACCGCAGCACAGCTGCCTGGTGGTGACATTTAGTACTAGCATTAGCTGACATGACAAGAACAAATATCGAGATGCTCTACATTTTAGATGTTTTTTCAAAAATGTCTTAGGTTTGCTATATAATGTGAAACACTGTGTGTTACACTGGTATATGGTAGCCACTTTGCACGACTTACAGAACGAAAGTAAAAGAACACGTGCCAGCTGATTTTGCATAAGATGATAAGACCAAATGAAAGTGACAGTCCATATTGTTGGAGGGACAGAATGAAAGTGAAAGCATACCTGCAAGTCCATTTTGCACGACTGACAAACTATCCACACTTGTTTTGCCCGAGACAGACGTGACAAGTTTCTGGCACACTCCATACGCCATGAAGAGAACGGCATTCTCCGACACTTGTGCCATGAGACTTGGCACGGTGCCGGCATACAGTCCGTGTGCGATCCCCTCCTGTCTCACGGTTGACATGAAGCATTGGAGGGCGTTCTTGTAGAGAGTAGGAAATGTCTGCATCTTGACCTTGACAGTGTCAAGCGGCTGTCCAATGTACACAGATGTGGCGCCACCTGCAGTGTCCAAACCAAGTGTCAACACCAGCAGTAATTTGGGGACAGCCCTCAATTTTCATCAATCATATTGCACTGTTAAAATATGTAATCTTGTAATTTATTAATGTACAATTATAGCAATCACTCCCAGCTAAATAAATACAATGTGTGCCTCAAAACTATACAGAATTCAATGAGTGACTGGGTCAGACTTCCAGGACACTGGGGAACACTTCAAGAAGAAGGACAATTTACCAAGAACTCCTGCCGTGAAGTCGACCACGGCCTCCACATAGTGATTCTTCTTCTCAGCCACCTCCATTTGTGTAGTGTCTACTGATGCCATGTTACAACATCTTCATGTCTGAAAGGTAAAAACAACAACTGAATCATGGCTGGAGCTCCAATGTGACACTCACAGGAATATCTATGTCAATTGTTGTATTTACATTTACAGTTATCTGGTACGACACTTACAAGCCACTGAAGACAGCAGACTGTTCATTTTCACGTATGTTTGTCTGTGTGAGAGAGAAGTGTGTGTTTGTATTTATTCATAGATGTGTCAGCAATTCAGTTTAAGTTTTAAGGCGTTTAGAGAAGTGCCATATGATGCCATAGACTAAGATAAGGTGGGTCCATTGATTCACAATTCTCAGCCTAAACGAGTTTCAACTTTTACTGTTTGTATATACCTCTTTCAAGATTGTATTTTGTAGTGAACCTATCTTTATTTGCATTTCAAATTCACGTGGCATATAGTCCACATGGTAAATCTTAATGGCCCTGGACATATTTGTACATTTCCCCGGAAGCCTGAAAATTAATGACTTACTTGTTCAGAAAGGCATTTTAAATAAATTTTAGTTATTTATGACATTTTAATATTTTTAATGCATATTTTACCAATAGTCTTATTGTGTGTTTATTTTAATATTTTTTAATTTATATATTGTAGATACATACTTTTAATTTTGCAGTTTTCAAAAATACTGCAGTTTTATGTTTTACGACTAACTTTACTGATCTTGTATATTTTTCTATTAATATTTGTGACTTGTTTCAATGATCGAACCTGAACAGTTCAGTTCAGGCTGAAAAGGGTGTAATACAATTTATTTTAATATTAATAAAAAGTGTTGGTACTTTTAGCACTCTACATACAAAACAATGTTTTTTATTACAGAATAGTTTCATTATATAATATATATACATATATATATACATATATATATATGATTGTTTCTTTGATAATTCATAGCAATTATATATAATGGATATGAAAATACTTAAATACATTTACACAGTTAATAAAACAAACAGGCATTTGTATTGAATTCAGAACCACCTTGATTTCACCATTTTAACGAGGCCTGTGGTTCTGCATCTGGTAGATTTGGTACATACAGCTGTACTGTAAGTGCACTAACCACATATGACAATGGTCTTACGTCATCCCAGGTATGCTTAACTTATAGAAATATTGTGTCATAGAAGTTCAGCAAATATAAAAATCTAATAACTAATTGGGACTCTGTCTGTATATACCCTCACAGTTGTTTTATCAGCTCCATCACTAGAAGACACAGACAGTTGGACACGTGTCTGTGTGTCACTGGAAGACACAGAAAGTTAGACACATGTCTGCGTGTCACTGGAAGACACAGAAAGTTGGACACGTGTCTGCGTGTCACTGGAAGACACAGAAAGTTAGGACACATGTCTGCGTGTCACTGGAAGACACAGAAAGTTGGACACGTGTCTGCGTGTCACTGGAAGACACAGAACAGTTGGACACGTGTCTGTGTGTCACTGGAAGACACAGAAAGTTAGACACATGTCTGCGTGTCACTGGAAGACACAGAAAGTTGGACACGTGTCTGCGTGTCACTGGAAGACACAGAAAGTTGGACACGTGTCTGCGTGTCACTAGAAGACAGACAGTTGGACACGCGTCTGTATGTCACTAGAAGACACAGACAGTTGGACACGTGTATGTGTGTCACTAGAAGACACAGACAGTTGGACATGTGTCTGTTTGTCACTAGAAGACACAGACAGTTGGACATGTGTCTGTGTGTCACTAGAAGACACAGACAGTTGGACACGCGTCTGCGTGTCACTAGAAGACGCAGACAGTTGGACACGTGTCTGCGTGTCACTAGAAGACGCAGACAGTTTGACACGTGTCTGCGTGTCACTAGAAGACGCAGACAGTTGGACACGTGTCTGCGTGTCACTAGAAGACGCAGACAGTTGGACACGTGTCTGCGTGTGACTAGAAGACGCAGACAGTTTGACACGTGTCTGCGTGTCACTAGAAGACACAGACAGTTGGACACATGTCTGCATGTCACTAGAAGACACAGACAGTTGGACATGTGTATGCGTGTCACTAGAAGACACAGACAGTTGGACATGTGTCTGCGTGTCACTAGAAGACACAGACAGTTGGACATGTGTCTGTGTGTCACTAGAAGACACAGAAAGTTAGACACATGTCTGCGTGTCACTGGAAGACACAGGAAGTTGGACATGTGTATGTGTGTCACTAGAAGACACAGACAGTTGGACATGTGTATGTGTGTCACTAGAAGACACATACAGTTGGACATGTGTCTGCGTGTCACTAGAAGACACAGACAGTTGGACATGTGTCTGCGTGTCACTAGAAGACACAGACAGTTGGACATGTGTCTGTGTGTCACTAGAAGACGCAGACAGTTGGACATGTGTCTACGTATCACTAGAAGACACAGACAGTTGGACATGTGTCTGCGTGTCACTAGAAGACACAGACAGTTGGACATGTGTATGTGTGTCACTAGAAGACACAGACAGTTGGACACGTGTCTGCGTGTCACTAGAAGACAGACAGTTGGACACGTGTCTGCGTGTCACTAGAAGACGCAGACAGTTGGACACGTGTCTGCGTGTCACTAGAAGACACAGACAGTTGGACACGTGTCTGTGTGTCACTAGAAGACACAGACAGTTGGACACGTGTCTGTGTGTCACTAGAAGATGCAGACAGTTGGACACGTGTCTGCGTGTCACTAGAAGACGCAGACAGTTGGACACGGGTCTGCGTCTCACTAGAAGACGCAGACAGTTTGACACGTGTCTGCGTGTCACTAGAAGAGACAGACAGTTGGACACGTGTCTGCATGTCACTAGAAGACACAGACAGTTGGACACGTGTCTGCGTGTCACTAGAAGACACAGACAGTTGGACACGTGTCTGCGTGTAACTAGAAGACACAGACAGTTGGACAAGTGTCTGCGTGTCACTAGAAGACACAGACAGTTGGACACGTGTCTGCGTGTCACTAGAAGACACAGACAGTTGGACATGTGTCTGTGTGTCACTAGAAGACACAGACAGTTGGACATGTGTTTGCGTGTCACTAGAAGACACAGACAGTTGGACATGTGTATGTGTGTCACTAGAAGACACAGACAGTTGGACATGTGTCTGTGTGTCACTAGAAGACACAGAAAGTTGGACATGTGTCTGTGTGTCACTAGAAGACACAGAAAGTTGGACATGTGTCTGTGTGTCACTAGAAGACATAGACAGTTGGAAATGTGTCGGTGTGTCACTGCACTTCGTAGGCCTTTCTTATACTTAGCCGAGTTTTAAATTGTGTTCTGAATTTGTTCAATTTCAAATAATTTTGTGTTTATAGTGCTCAAGAACAAACTAAATTCTATAAATTAAACTAAAATCAGAATTTTCCAGAATAAATTAGTTATTTTAATTTTAATTTTTTATCTGCAACCTGCTAAATAATTAGATTTGTATAACAGTTATTCATATTAAAGTTCATAAGATATTAGAGTTAATGAATATTAACCAAATTCTCACCTGAGAATATGCAGCTGCAATTACAAAAAGATTAATGATACCTTCTATTGTGTTTATATAGGGAAAGATGATGCAGTGTTTGGAATTATGATACATTAAGTAACAATGTGTCACTGCTATGTGGGCTTGAACTAGATCAAAGTTAGATAGGCTGGAAATAAGAGCCAATGTATTGCCATTGCTTTGGCATTGCTATAGTTTGATAAATTTTCTTATTTGTGCCAACAGCATATAAATAAAATAGCGATACTTCTAACATGGCTTTGTGTGAATAGTTTGAACATTGATATATTCCAGTGTTAACTAATATTGCCTAATAATACTTGTCATTAAAATATAGTTATTTACCTTAGTCATTTAAAAAACCTATCTCTTTTAAGCTGCACAAACTGAACTCAATCTTCAAGGACATTGGCGCATAGGAATTCATCACTATTATTAATTTGCCAATAAGGATCAAAAAGACAAATTCCAGTAAAATTACCCAGAATATATATATATATATATATATATATATATATATATATATTATTCATTGTTTTATGGACAATGCAGTAATTAAAATCGGAAAATACCGAAATGTTATAAATAGGACTACTACTTCAAAAACATCACATGAAGACTGAAGTGTCATATATGACTGTAATCCTGATCAAGAAAAACACTTTAAAGCATCTGGAAATGCACTCAATTCATGAGCATTAGAACGAGTTTGAAACGATTTTCCACAAATTGTTACGAGTTGAAGTCAAAAATGTCACCTTTATTAATTTATATATCAACCTACTCATAATTATATTGACAACCAGCAATCAATCTTAATTTTAATAATATAAATACAACCTGATAATCGTCGTTGACCTTTGTAACAACCTGAATAACAAAATAAGTCAAGGTATCATAATATCGCTCCCAAAGTATTTGGATGCGATTATCGTCGACAATAAGCCCATATGGACCTTTGGCTTTTTACAACGCTAGCATTGCCATTGCATTGACATTGTGCACTTACAGTAAATATGCCTCGAGCTTCTGAAATCGTAGAACTATTTGTGCCGTTAGTGCCATATCAGAAAGCTTCAAAATACGCGTGCCACTTGTGAAACTGCATACTATACAGTAAACAAGTTTTCGGTTTAAAGTCTACCACAATCGTCACCGATTATACAACGTCAGCGCCAACCACTGATACCCGGCAGCTGCTAATCTATCTAGGTTACGACCTTTGAACTGACCGTCATTAAATGTAGTACGGACCTAAGCGATTAGTATCATAACTTATACCATTCCCTGAATAAGGGTTTTGCGCAGGGAGTTTGCTGTCTTATATATATCGGGCTCAATCGATAGTTATGGTTCCCTTATTTTATTTTGAAGTTATTAACTATGGCAACCTTCAAATACTCTGATATTGGAAAGCTAACCCATGCTTTACCTACCAAGGTGAATTGGTACCGTAACCAACTGGTACCCAAATCGATCAATCAAAGGGGTGGTTACAACAAAAAACGTTCATTTGCAAAACGTGTTCATCTATTTGTCAATTGATTTTGTAGATGTTCTTCATGTATAAACAAATCAATGTTTTTCAATAGGGGGTTGCTGGTCAGGGAAACAGTAAACAAATTTATAAAAGCTTGGAAACTGATTTGGACCAACGTTCCGAAATCTTCTGAAATATACCACGTGATTGTCATGTGATTAATTGGTATCACGAAAAGGGAGGAGATGGAGGCAATTGTTGTATTGTTGTTTTTGGTTCCTTGTCTGTTAGCTTATGACAATTTACAGCTTGACACTAATCTTGAAAGTAATGCAGTAAATGTTCCATATGGTCTTGGCAAGATCGAGGTGAAATACAAAACGTTTTACTTCGAAGAAGCGGTGAGTGCGCAATTGGCATTGGAGGCCAAAGTCAGTAGGCTGAGTAGCAGTAGGCATTGCCATTGGGGATACACTAAAAGGCGGGCCACCATTGGCAGACCACATTCACAAAGATGCCACCGATCGATATGCTCCACATTTACATGGGGGGCCCTGTACGTGCGTTGTTCTAATTGGCGCCTTATAGTTGCTGTTTTTACGGTGTTCTTGTGATGTTGAGATGTCTTTCAATAATAACATACGTGTAATAAGCAAATTTAACTACAGTACTACAAGTTAACATATACAATGTTTGAAAGGCGAAATAATTCTTGGATTTGTTGTTTGTTTGTTTTTATTTTCACCAACACAGTAAGTATTCTTAGTATTACTATTTCACTACAACAATGACATCTCATATATATATATATATGTATATATATCTTTTTCCGTATTGTAGAGACACTTTTGGAAAAGGGAGTAACTTTTTTGATTTGACTGAGCGAATACTCGTAGAGTTAATTAGTAAGGCCTAAATTTTTTATTTATTTCTAGGATTTTATAAATACAAGTAATACCATTCGGTATTACATTTAGAATTGTTAGTACAACACAGTAATAAAAGTCTCCAATATTTACAATCGCACGCGCAAACAACAACAAAGCTTGTAAACATGGAGCGTACCGATCGGTGGCATCTTTGTGAATGTGGTCTGCCGTTTCCGTGCGGTCTGCCAATTGTGGCCCGCCTTTTAGTGTGCCCCTTGCCATTGGGGTATTGGCATTTCCGTTGAACGCGTATCAGAATGAGTTGATGTCAGTGATCTCGGCATTTCGGGATCTCGGCATGAATGAACTCGGTCTGTTTTGGTGAAGTCGGCCAGCCCAGTGACCTCCAGTCACTCCAGTTTCCATCTATCATCGTCACAATTGTTTTGAGTTTATAAACAAATTCTATTTTCATCCGACTCCTTGTAAAATTATAGCCGATTTCGGATAGGTGAGCGATGCCTGCATAGTGATGTGGTGTGTTCACACACTGTCAAAGGGTCTGTCTGATGCGTCTAGTTCAGTAGTCTAGAATATAACACGTGTGTAGTTTGTGCTTCATACTCTTGCTCACTACAGCCACCAAATAGTTCTTGAGGAGTGGGTTAAGTGTGTAAGTCTCTCTGTTGGTTCCCAGGCATTGCTTCTCCACAGACAGCACTAGCACATACAGTTTACTACAACCTCCATTTGATTGTGATGCACTGCAGATTGGAGCCTTAAAAGGGCAGTGTGTAGAATTCACCAGTTTAAGGACACATCCTGATGCTGTCCCACTCAAAACCCAATTATGGACAAATAGTACTGTGTAGATAGGGCTCTTTGTCATTGATTGGAAGTCCTTGGAGACCAGGGTTCAAAATAGTGGTAGCCCGGTAGCCCGAGGCTACCAGAATTGCTGTCAGGCTACTACAATTGGAGACAGCAGTAGCCCGGTGGTCTACCACAGAATCTGGGTCACTGGTGACCTAATCATCAGTGCAGGTCAAGTGTTTGAGAAGACTCAATGGCTTCCATTGGGTTCTACTCAATAAACTTACTACACACCCTTAATTAAAGACCACCCTAGAAGTCATCTGTTATTTTGGCTCTATGATTGGATGACATAATAAACTGACATATTAACAGGATGAGGTAGTTTAAGACATTGTTGTAGGTTGGTGGCTGCACTTCCAATACAAATACACACACTTTCTGTGTTTGAACCCAACCATGACTCTATATAGTGAATATAAAATGACATTAAATATGACAGGAATATTATATTAATTACAATCTTGAACCTTATAGAAGCCAGAAGAAGTTGGTTAAATTTTAATTTTCAATTATTACAACAGATTATGAATCTGTTATAGGTGGACCATTTCAGCTACGCAAACAGTGATACATTCAAGCTACGATATCTTCTTGCGGACCAATTCTGGGCTGGAAATGGAGCTCCTATATTCCTATACACTGGCAATGAAGGTGATATCACTTGGTTCTGCAACAACACGGTGAGTAGAACTGCAGGAACCTTTTGTTCTGCACAAGTGGGAGCTTATACAAATGATGATACACACAATCAATTATTATGGATGTACGATTTGTTTATGTCAACTCATTCATAAGACAATTGTCATTTTATAGTGACACGTGATACCCATAAAACAGCCTCCTGAGGCTCCCTGTGAGTCCGTGTGACTGCCCCCCCCATCCTAAGTGGTTCTATGGCAGTGAACAGGTTTGTCTGGTTGTAAACTATATGAGAATGGCAGAGGCCCATAAACTGTAAAGTTATTATTTACTGTATCTTTTATTGCATACATCAAGAAACTTACATCTGCTCCAGTTGTCTTCTACTTGTAGGGCCTCATGTAGGAGTGGGCCCTAAACTTCAAGGCTCTGCTCCGGTTGTTCTTGCTTCTGCTTGTAGGGCCTCATGTGGGAGTGGGCCCCTGACTTCAAGGCTCTGCTTCTGCTTGTAGGGCCTCATGTGGGAATGGGCCCCTGACTTCAAGGCTCTGCTTCTACTTGTAGGGCCTCATGTGGGAGTGGGCCCCTGCCTTCAAGGTTCTGCTTCTACTTGTAGGGGCTCATGTGGGAGTGGGCCCCTGACTTCAAGGTTCTGCTTCTACTTGTAGGGCCTCATGTTGGAGTGGGCCCCTGACTTCAAGGTTCTGCTTCTACTTGTAGGGCCTCATGTGGGAGTGGGCCCCAGACTTCAAGGCTCTACTTGTGTTTGCTGAACACAGGTATTATGGCAAGTCCATGCCCTATGGAGACGAGTCGTACAAGGTGAGTTCTACCAGGGAAGACCCAGGATGAAACTACTCTGTGGGTCGTGTTTGGCTGCCACTCTAGGGTGGAACAGTGTCGGTTTTTGGTGATTATCAAGGGGGTGTAATTCAAGGTATATGTACATGTAATTGGTGAGTTTCCATTGAAGAGCTCTGAAAAACACTACAATAATGTAATAAGTTAACAATTCATTGCTTATTGTTTCATCAAGTAATGTGAAATTTGAATAATTTTGTCCAGATCTATGTATTCATTGTCGGACCTGGATTCGTTGTCTTTTGTTACACAGGGTCTGGAGCACCTGGGTTACTTAACATCGGAGCAGGCCCTGGCAGACTTCGCAGCTTTAATCACTCATCTGAAAGCCACACTACCAGGGGCTGCCACTAGTCCTGTCATTGCGTTTGGCGGGTCGTACGGAGGAATGCTAACAGCTTGGATGCGGATGAAGTATCCACACATCGTTGCTGGGTGTGTTTTACATGAAATATGTACCTGTGTAAAAATAGGTTCTTTATTCAGTTGATATAACCCAGTGCAAATCAGGTTTGTTAATGTCATGATCCTGTGTGTGTGTGTGTGTGTGTGTGTGTGTGTGTGTGTGTGTGTGTGTGTGTGTGTGTGTGTGTGTGTGTGTGTGTGTGTGTGTGTGTGTGTGTGTGTGTGTGTGTGTGTGTGTGTGTGTGTGTGTGTGTGTGTGTGTGTGTGTGTGTGTGTGTGTGTGTGTGTGTGTGTGTGTGTGTGTGTGTGTGTGTGTGTGTGTGTGTGTGTGTGTGTGTGTGTGTGTGTGTGTGTGTGTGTGTTTTGGTGTGTGTGTGTGTGTGTGTGTGTGTGTGTGTGGTGTGTGGTGGTGTGTGTGTGTGTGTGTGTGTGTGTGTGTGTGTGTGGGTTGTGTGTGGTGTGTGTGTGTGTGTGTGTGTGGTGGTGGTGTGGGGTGGGGTGGGGGGGGGGGGGGTGTGGTGTGTGTGTGGTGTGGTGGTGGTGGTAGTGGAGATGAGGAGAGAGAGAGAGAGAGAGAGAGAGAGAGAGAATATCAAGAAACTCAAAAAAAAAACTCACACAAGCCAATGAGATGTGCCTTAAGACCTAAAACAAACTATAAACACACAAGTGACATGTGACATTTAGGGTATATGTAGTGATTGGAAAGGTGGATGGGCGGCGTGGGGCGGGGGCGGCGGCGGGCGGCGGCGGGCGGCGGGCGGCGTGCGTGCGTGCGTGCGTGGGAGGGAGGGAGGGAGGGAGGGAGGGAGGAGGAGGGAGGGAGGAGGCAGGGAGAGAGAGAGAGAGAGAGAGAGAGAGAGAGAGAGAGTAATATCCAAAGCAAAAACCTCAAAAGACAAAAAAAAATCACACACAAGCCAATTGAGATGTGCCTTAAAACCTAAAACAAACTATAAACACACAAGTGACATGTGACACCCATTTCAGGGTATAACTGACAATATCTGTGATTTTGGAAAACTTGCTTCTTCTGTTTAACCTGTTCACCAATATTTTTACTTGTTCACAACATGTTTTACCTATCCAAATGACAGTTGGACGGGTCTCTGCATAAAACTATTTTTAGTAGGATCCCCACAACTCATCTGATCCCAATGATCTGGGTATCATTTGGAAGCTTGTAGTTCTTTTACTCTTGTGCTTATTTAATTTCCCGGTAACACTTCATATTCAGTGGATGCTTTGTTTATATTAATTATGAATTGTTTTCAGCAATTTTGAGTTTCAGGCCCCTTCTGAAATTCACTAACTTTTGTAAATGTGTTTCTTAAGGGGACTTGCTGCTTCGGCACCGATCTGGGAATTTGGGGATCTCGTTCCTTGTGGAAAGTTCAATGAAATCGTCTCAAAAGATTTTGAGAAGTCTGGACCAAACTGTGCACAAAACATCCGCAAGTCTTGGCCAGCGATCTCCAAGATGGCTGCCACAGGTATGTTCCCCGGATTGAGCAGACAGGCATAGGGAGATGTTGTGACAAAGATTTATACACTTTATAACATTTACAACATAAAATGATAAAGCAGCACCCCTTGTGGTTACTTTCTGAACTAATCTCCATCAAGTTGCTTTAAAAAAGTACACATTCAATTTGTTTGCTAAAGGAAATCCGAAATTGTTTGTCAAATGGACAATATTTATGTCAAATGGACAATAGGTTATTGAAATTTCACAAGAATTAATTATATATTGTAAAATAATAGCAAGATATTATTTTGTTACAGTTGAAAAATTATTTTGTATATTAAAAAAACCTTGAGATATATGAGTAAATTTTTGTTATAAACTATACTGTGGGGAAGATCATCCATACTTGCAAGATCATCATATTTATGACGATCTCTTAAGAGTTACAAGTGGACCATCATAGTTGACAGCTTGACACATTTTTATATTTGTTGTGAATTCTGACCCTAGAACAAGGCAGAAAGTCACTGGCGAAGGTGCTTCGACTGTGTGACCCACTTAAAGGACAGAAAGATGTTGATGATCTCAAGGGATGGTTGATGAATATCTGGACTAACCTTGCTATGGTTGACTACCCCTACGCTGCCAGTTTCCTAGAACCCCTGCCAGCCTGGCCCATCAGGGTTCGTTTCCTAACTTCCATACAGGGCTCACAAATCCATGGGGAAATACAAAATATATATCAAACTTAAGCCAGTGGCTGTAGGAAATTGCTGTTTGGTAGAATTTTTTATAATCGTAGTGAATCCAACTAAGAGCTGTATTTGTTTGTGAAATTTTGAGAAATGATTCTGATGGGTTGTTTTGAAAATTTGGCACCCAAGATGTAAAGCCTCTTGGAAGAAAAAATGACATGCCTAATGCCTATTACATATACCTGGTATACATATACTAGCTCAGTTGATCTAGATTAAGACCTTTATGTACAGTTTATTCTGTATAAAAGCTAAGGTGAGCTAGCAAGACTTCTGGTGTCTCTACATACACTTTATACCACATCAAATTTGATGTAACCAAGTTGTGCTTGCAATTATTTCTTGGTTCCCCAAATCATTGAATAACTTCAGAATCTGTGATAACAATACATGTTCATAATGATCATCTGATAACGAATACATTTCTGTTTGAAGGCTGTGTGCAGTCACATGACCAGGAGTGACCTTGAGGGTGAGGACTTGCTGGCAAGTGTTGCGGATGCACTCAATGTGTACTTCAATTACACGGGCGGGACTCAATGCTTCAACGCATCCCAGCAGTCCACCTCCAGCATGTCAGATGTCGGCTGGGACTTCCAGGTGTGTGATGGGTTGGTCCTTCCTAGTGTCCATGTCACCTATCACAGTTGTTATGAAGTTGTTAAAACATAAAATTATCCTGGATTTTGGAACTCAAAAGTGGCATGGTTTAACGCAGTGGGAATAAGGAAGTATTCCATTGAAAATAATTTTGATTCTACAAACCATCCATTCCTGTTGTCCGCAGTTTTATTCCCTAGTGTGTAGCACTGTGGTTTGAATCAATTTTAAAATGGCCATTTCATTGGCAGTTTTGTTCACTTCACAATGCCAATGCCTTATTATTTGATATTGTAAACTATTGGCCCATGCCAGATTTGGACTCATTAGCTTTATAATAGTGTCTATAAAAGTAAAATAAATAAAGTCAAAAATAAATTAAAACACAAATAAATAGGCCCACATAATCAGAAGTTTATAAATCTTAGGCATGATTTAATCAAATTCCTAATAAAATATTATAATTGTTGTTGTTAGATCATTGGTAATAAGCACAACATACACTCACATAATAAATGACAAGTATTGATTCAAATCAACTCCAAGAAGTGAGGTACAGTAACGCTGTGTGGCGTGTGCTGTAGGCGTGTACAGAGATGGTGATGCCGTTGTGCTCTGACGGTGTCCATGACATGTTTGAGCCCGGACCCTGGAACTACAGCCACTATGCCGCAGTCTGCAAGGAAAAGTGGGGTGTTACCCCTCGCCCCAACTGGATTCAAGAGCAGTATGGGGGTAGAAACATCACCAGTGCCAGCAACATCATCTTCAGGTAGACAGGGCAGTGTGTCACAGGTAGACAGGGCAGTGTGTCACAGGTAGACAGGGCAGTGTGTCACAGGTAGACAGGGCAGTGTGTCACAGGTAGATAGGGCAGTGTGTCACAGGTAGATAGGGCAGTGTGTCACATGTAGACAGGGCAGTGTGTCACAGGTAGACAGGGCAGTGTGTCACAGGTAGACAGGGCAGTGTGTCACAGGTAGACAGGGCAGTGTGTCACAGGTAGACAGGGCAGTGTGTCACAGGTAGACAGGGCAGTGTGTCACATGTAGACAGGGCAGTGTGTCACAGGTAGACAGGGCAGTGTGTCACAGGTAGACAGGGCAGTGTGTCACAGGTAGACAGGGCAGTGTGTCACAGGTAGACAGGGCAGTGTGTCACAGGTAGACAGGGCAGTGTGTCACAGGTAGACAGGGCAGTGTGTCACAGGTAGACAGGGCAGTGTGTCACGGTAGACAGGGCAGTGTGTCACAGGTAGACAGGGCAGTGTGTCACAGGTAGACAGGGCAGTGTGTCACAGGTAGACAGGGCAGTGTGTCACAGGTAGACAGGGCAGGTGTCAGTAGAGGCAGTGTGTCACAGGTAGACAGGGCAGTGTGTCACAGGTAGACAGGGCAGTGTGTCACAGGTAGACAGGGCAGTGTGTCACAGGTAGACAGGGCAGTGTGTCACAGGTAGATAGGGCAGTGTGTCACAGGTAGACAGGGCAGTGTGTCACAGGTGTCTACGTCAAACATCCTTGTATTGTCAACACTTTGGTCTGTGGTTGTTTATAAGCAGCTCTGGCTGTTGGTCTTCACTGCTAGGTAAGAAATAATTTAACCAGACCCTTTGTTTGATATTGTATGTCAGACTGATTTGTATATACATAAAAGATGGGTTTGGGAAGTATTTATACAGGATGTTTGACAAATATCACATCACATTGAGCACTTATATATAATATATACTTAGAAAAATCACACAATAGTGCTACAGATATTTCTAGATCGTTGATAAAGGTGTGATGTTTAGGTGAGAAGATTGTGTCTAGTAGCAACAATAGATAGGATAAAAATAAATCTATTTTTTCCATGATGTACATGAAAAATTCTCATATATTATGCACACTATTTATTTCAGTAATGGTCTGCTTGACCCTTGGTCAGCTGGGGGTGTGAAGATTAGCCTCGCGGAAACCCTCGTGGCCATTGTGATACCAGAAGGGGCACATCACCTTGACCTTCGTGCGTCTAACCCTGCTGACCCCCACTCTGTGATTGTGGCCCGGCATGAGGAGAAACAGTTGGTACGTCACTGGATCCAGCAACATGACCAGGTGAGTTCATCAGTCATCTTATTTTTACTGTTATATATATATATATATATATATATATATATATTAATAATAAAGTTATAATAATAAATTCATTCTCTATGGCAGCCATGGCGGTTGAAAACTACAGTACAAACATTACAACGGATACAAAATTCATACAATATAGTAAAGTAGGATAATAAATTGCATAATATAAAATTATGACTACTGGGTAATTGTCAGATAACAAATTGTATAACATTTAGCAAAGTAGATTATTAAAAATATAAATGGTATATACAACCTGAATAAGTGAAATTATAATTCAGTAAAATATCTAAATTTGTGTAAAATAGATCAATAGAATAAATAGCAAAAAAGATTCAAGTAATATTCGCATGTGATGAGGAATGTCCAGTTACTGGCAGCATAGTCAAAGTGGTACAAGTGCTTAGTATGCTTAAGCTGTCATCATATCAAACTAAATGTTAAATGTCATATCACAAACTGTAATATATATATATATATATATATGTGAGTTTCAAATTCCAACTTGAACATTTACATGAACAGTAATTGTTTGATGAATGGATGGATTATATATATATTGTATATATATATATATATATATATATATATTCAGGGATATATATATCTGTTCATGTAAATGTTCAAGTTGGAATTTGAAACTCAGGATCTGCCCTTCACATGTCCCCCCCCCCGCAGTAGTGACATACTTTCACAGTGTTTACGTAAATAGCCTGGTCTCTTGTTCTAATTTGATGCAATTTTAACTGAATGTGTTTTGTCTGTAGCATCATAGACCATGTTTGGACAACGTTCTGGCATCACGCAAAGGCTGGCTGCGGACAGGTGGGTTGTGTTTACTTTGTATCTACACACCTACCATTAGTCTGCTACTGAAGATGTTCCATGTGTTGTTATTTATTAAAACATACACATGGCTTTAATGTTTACATGTTAGAATAGATTTACACTCAGACCTTGCCTTTGTCACTTCACTAATCCAGCCACTTCACTATTACAGCCACTTCACTAATACAGCTACGTTGCAATTAAGGCCTCCCTTTGTGACTGTGTTATTCACGTCACTATGTTTTTAATACTACATACACAGTACATTCATCATGATTTTATGGTAAAAGGTAACCTTTGACAACACTGTTTCATACATGCATCTGGCCATATTTTATTCCACAGATGTAACACTAATAAATACATGTTTCATCCATATGTTGTAGACATGATCTCCAGCCCTGGCATCATCATCCTCATGATAGTTGTTGTTGCGATCTTCCTCACTATCGGACTACTCCTGCGCTCCAACCGCAGCCATAAGCCCATGCCCCCTTACAGCATTAATGAGAAGGCAGAGACTGCACTCTCGTAATTCCAATCCATGCAAAACTTGAAAAGTAGACCAATTCCAACTGGTCAAAATTGTTGCCATCCTAGTGATATTTGCAGATGGGGAGAGATCATTATTTTGTTTTCCAAGTAATCATGTTTTCTAGTGCAATATATTTTTATATATACGCAAGATAGCAATTTATACGTTGTCATGTTGTTGTGTGTCATTTTGATGACCTGATGCAGAGTCTTTATCGGGCAAATTTGTCCAAGAATATCAACTCCATTTTTGCGACATGAACCTGGAAATAAAATTGTGACCTGTCCCCATTAATGTCCGCCAGCTGCTGAAGGAGTGATATCTTAATTTATATCTAAATTTATCTTAATATCTTAATTCTGTTCTTGATGCAGAAAGATATCTTATTGCTAGGACCAAACTTGGGTTCTAATATAATTATTATTAATAGATACAAATATTTTTTGCTGATGCATTTGGAATCATTTTTGAAATTTTTTGATACACCAGACACATTTGTTTTTAGAAAATAAAAACATTGAAAGGTAGCACCCGTTTTTTTTTAAATCACACATTTATCCTGTGACTAGTCAGACTTATAAAGCAATTGCTGCTCAGTGTCAGTTTGTTTAGGGTGGCCATAGTCATGTCGAGAACTGGCCTTACTGTGGAGTGACCCCAATTCAAGAACATTGTGTCAAAGAACTCATCATATCACATGTATTATATGTACAGTAGTTAAAAGTACTAATGTCTTGAAGAACTTAACCTATTCACATTGTACACATGAAGTATATTATCAGTTGCTTGTGTTGCTTTTTAAGCGGGTGACACTGATTTTATCTACCATCACTTTTATGCGTTTTGTCCAGGATGTTTTTAATTGCACATTGAATAACAAGTATTTGGCACAAGTATTTTTCACTCATTTGACACAATTAATTTACTTGCATTCCAGTTAGGTTATGTACGCTACTTTTATGCATAACTTTTACCAGCAACAGAAGTAGCGTGTGATTGTTTCTTTATGACTGGGTCAGTTTTTGATCTGATCAACATTCTACAAATTTACCGGTTGACATGTTTGTTGTGAAAGTTTAAAACATCATCATTTTGTATTAGTTGTATCAGTTGATTAAGTTTCCTGATAAGATATTGTTGTTGAACAATTGGCAGAAGTGACTGTCATACCAGGTGATTATAGTTACTACTGCATGCACAATTTGTTAATTTAATCTTTGTTGCATTTGTGGTATAATTTGTCCAGCACAAGATAAAATTATTTAGGGGCACCAAAATTAATTAAAAAAATTCTTACAATAGTTTGTGTATATATTATCTGAATGTACTGCAGTAAAAAGGCTACTATAGATTGTGGTCTATATATGCCACCAGTGGACAGTCCAAATGGTGATGCTGCTGTCATTGCTGCTATAGTTTATATAACTGCACGTACAACTAATGTAGGGATAACAAAATCCACATACAACATATGCTAGGTGAGAAGTGAGTAGATGCCTGTATATTGCATACATATCTGATGTTATTTCTGCAATCCATGATCTAATGCCACCAATCTCCCGACATTTGCAGTATATTGTGCATGATGTATAACCAAATTTCATTACAGCTGTGCTGTAAAAATAAACTGCTATTTACATAGCCGTTTTTTGTGATTGAAAATAGCTGATCAGTTACTATTCCTAAAAAAAAGTATATGCGCCATGTTTATCATTTATCTAATTATAGTTCAACTACCAGGTACAAATGGTTGTACTTAAGTGTTGCCATTTTTAATTACACAGATGGACTACATCCGTTATAGCTACTTCCCGTTACAACTAATTCGTCGTTAAATTTGGCAGGCAAACTAGTCCTGTTACAGCTACATATTTAATTATTCAATTCTACAGGGGACAGCAAGAGGGAGCATTACCTACTTTAGATTACTGAAACTTCTGTAGCATGAAATGTATTAATGAAGGACACACGTTAAGTCATAAGAATGAAACATAAATGTAACTGTCAGTTGTTTGAAATGGAAAATATATCATGAAATACTTGTGCAGCATTTTTTGAAAGACAATTACGAGAATTGCATTTATCAAAAAGTAATGAGTCATCAATTGTTTAGTTATCGGGTGGTGGGATGGCAGTGTTATGCTTAGCAACCATAAACTGGAAGATGTTTGGATGGTGTTTCCACACCACTTTCGCAAACTTGGAATTCCATCCTTCAATGTCCATAGCAATTTTTGAATCATCACCAAGCCATTTCTCCACAAAGTATTGGTTAAAAGTTATGGAAATTCCTCAGTTGGTCACATCTCGCCGTCCACCCCTCATGGACATCAGCTGGATGGAGATGAAATAGTTAATGCTCTCCATCTTGTTTACATTGTGAAATAGAAAAGTAGCTACAACAGGACTAATTGTCAAACTTAGCTGTAATTGGAATAAAAGTACCACACAGATTAGGAGTGGGAAAACATTAGTGGAAAAATATGTCAATTTTGTGATGGAAATAATAACTACTGGTAATAAAGTAATAACTATTGCTAATAAAGTACACACGTATAACTAAAGAATAAAACTAATGACGACATGATACTCTGTGTATATTTTATTGCATCCTCTGTCTACTGGGTACAGTGATGTCACAAGTTCTGTCCCAGTGACAGACAGACATGCTGTAGAACGACTAGACCTCCTCAAGGACTGGAGGCTCGTAGTTGTCTGGTCGGTCCACCTTCTCTCCATCCTCCCCAACTGTTGTTGTCGTCGTCTTGCCTCCGCTCGATGAGCCCTCTCCGTGCAGCTCCATCAGCTTGCCCACTGCAACGCGCCAACCCCGTGTCAGTGTCATCTTTAATGACATCTTATAACGCAAAGTGTATTAACCCTGCAACCGTCCAGGGCCGATTGATTCGCCCACGATACCAGCCTGGATTTTTAGCGTAATCACTAACCAAAAAACAGTTGGTATCATTGGATAGCTGTTCAGTTCTATAAGATTATATCACCCATATTTTTATGACAACTTGGCAAAGTTATGATTTTTATTGTAACAGTCATGCTCGTAGAATGGGTCTTACAGGTACAAAATGTTCCCATAGTAACGAACAAAATATCTGCCACCAAGCAAATACTAGAAATATTTTATACCGGAAAAAAATTGGTTTGTAAATATATATAGCTGATGATGTAAACAAAATACTGGGAGGCATGTGTAATAAGTATTGCCAGATAACAATGCAGTACAACAAGGATAAAGTAATTTCCTGCATTGTATAAATGTTTACATTTTCCAAGTGTAATTGCCCTGAACCAACAGAGAACTAAATTCCCTGTAAAATGGCCCAAAAGAATATTTATATTCCACAATCTTGAACGCACACCTAGCCACCAAACAGACCGG
The DNA here is from genome assembly GCA_025642075.2 of Ridgeia piscesae. Taxonomy (NCBI): domain Eukaryota; kingdom Metazoa; phylum Annelida; class Polychaeta; order Sabellida; family Siboglinidae; genus Ridgeia; species Ridgeia piscesae. The sequence goes on along the minus strand of JAODUO010000253.1, from coordinate 63,184 downwards.
CTGCTGCCTGAGAAATGTGGGCTGAACATGTCTCAAACGACGTCAACAAAATGCTGATAAAATTATCTAATATAACAGCTTGTGTGATCATTAACTGAACAAGATCTATTTGGTTTCAAATAGCTTTGCTTCTAATATGACTATTTGAGAAAAAATGTGTAACTACTGTGAGACTATTTATTATATGAAGTAAAATAAAAGATAACTTCCTGCTTAGCATAAATTTGTAAAAAAAAGATTGTAAGTCTCCTGAACCAACAAAGAACAAAATAAATTCTCTGTAAAATGGCCCAAAAGAATATTTATGTTCCACAATCTTGAACGCACACCTAGCCACCAAACAGACCGGCTGCTGCCTGAGAAATGTGGGCTGAACATGTCTCAAATGACGTCAACCAAATGCTGATAAAATCACCTAATATAACAGCTTGTGTGATCATTAACTGAACAAGATCTATTTGGTTTCAAATAGCTTTGCTTCTAGTAGATGACCATTTGAGAAAAAATTGTAACATTACTGTGAGATTATTTATTATATGAAGTAAAATAAAAGATAACTTCCTGCTTAGCATAAATTTGTAAAAAAAAAGATTGTAAGTCTCCTGAACCAACAAAGAACAAAATAAATTCTCTGTAAAATGGCCCAAAAGAATATTTATGTTCCACAATCTTGAACGCACACCTAGCCACCAAACAGACCGGCTGCTGCCTGAGAAATGTGGGCTGAACATGTCTCAAATGACGTCAACCAAATGCTGATAAAATCACCTAATATAACAGCTTGTGTGATCATTAATTGAACAAGATCTATTTGGTTTCAAATAGCTTTGCTTCTAGTAGATGACCATTTGAGAAAAAATTGTAACATTACTGTGAGATTATTTATTATATGAAGTAAAATAAAAGATAACTTCCTGCTTAGCATAAATTTGTAAAAAAAAAGATTGTAAGTCTCCTGAACCAACAAAGAACAAACTAAATTCCCTGTAAAATGGCCCAAAAGAATATTTATGTTCCACAATCTTGAACGCACACCTAGCCACCAAACAGACCGGCTGCTGCCTGAGAAATGTGGACTGAACATGTCTCAAACAACGTCACAAAATACTGAAAAATAATTACCTAATATATCTGTTACTTTAGCTTGTGTGATCATTAATTGAACAAGATCTATTTGGTTTCAAATAGCTTTGTTTATAGTACATGATCATTTGAGAAAAATGTGTAACATTACTGTGAGACTACATGCAGTAAAATAAAAGATGTAACGCAGTAAAATAAAAGATGTAACTTTCTGCTTTGCATAAATTTATGAAAAAAATTGTAAATCTCCTGAACCAACAGAGAACTAAATTCCCTGTAAAATGGCCCAAAAGAATATTTATGTTCCACAATCTTGAACGCACACCTAGCCACCAAACAGGCCGGCTGCTGCCTGAGAAATGTGGACTTTTAAATGTAAACAATCTCAAAATAAATCTAAAAAATATTTGTTTTAAAAAGGATGTCGGACAGATTCAGTTCTTCAAATTTCAATCACAAATTGGTGTACTTACAGTCAAACTTTGGCTTCTTCAGAATCTTTACTTTGCGGATGTGCACATCACGCAGTGGGTAGATGCCTTGACAGGCCTTCTCAATGTCCTTGCCAATGCTGTCTGGGATACTGTAGCGAGAGAACAAGCATCTGTTACATACAATGCCAGTCATCACACCCCCCCCAGCAACACTTTAGTGTTAACAAGTTGATACCGGTTGAACGGCTTGCAGGACAACCCTCAATTAACGTGGGTTTGCATCAATCTCTAATTTTTTACTAAAACAGAATGAGGATTCTCTATAATTGTGAATGGCCACCTGGCCACCAACCAAATTGGCTATTGCCATGGAAATGTGGATGGAAATATGCTGTGCACAATCTTTTAAAATGGAATTTCATGTGCAAACTAGTTGTTCAAAGTAATTTGCTTAGTAGGCTGCAGCCTGAGTAATCTACTTGTGTCATTGGGGAAAGTTAGCGGTAGTGTGCAGCCATCTCTTTTCCAAATATGTGTCTCTGTGTTCATGTGCTCGCACATGAATCAAACAGTTACATGACGGGCAAGTATAATGGCTTGAAAATATACAAATAAATAAAATATTCAAATTTGGGGACATAAGTCCAGTCATAGTTTTGAGATGTTTGTAAATTTTCAGAACCAACAGGTATAACAGATTACCTGCATAACAGTCCAAAAGAACCTTTGATATACCACAATCTTGAACGCACACTCAGCTATGATATAAACTGGCTGCTGCCTGAGAAATGTGGATGAGACAACTTGGCACTGACTGTACACAGCAATTCAGTTTGGCTGGTTTACACAAACATCACGTTCGAATTGTCAACTGTGTTGATGTTGTTTGAGATACCCTGAATTGGCTGAAAACTGAAATATCCTCGCTATTTCTGTGCACTGTATGAAGGTGTTCTTCAGTAAAACCAGATCTACCCAAATGTGTGTGCATGTGTGCACATGCGCAATCTATATCAATTGTGACTTCTAACTTTGGAACCTCAGATGCCAACTCTAGAAAACCCCACTACCCTAAAAAAATTGCCTGCGTGATGATGTAATAAATAAACATCACCATGACTGGCCAAGACCAAACTATCTTGAAGGGCAGCGAGAAGACTGGATAATATACTTAGTGTAACTTTGGCAGTAATAAGTACCTCAGTGACCAAGACACATTTGTCAAAGAGAATTAGTTTACATGCTCACAATTTTGAAGTAATGATCTATCAGAGAATGGCGCGATGTGATATTCCAACAGAATGGTAACAGGCAGACTACACGGTATCAATAACATATGATGATGTCAACTGGGATAAATCATGCACAGGAAATAGAGGTGAGTCTATGGTGAGACCAGAACGAGGGAGAGGTGAGTCTGTGGTGACACTTACAGTTTGTTAACCAGCTCCTTGAGGTCGTTGGATGACACCTCACGCGCCATGATGTCAACCATCTTCCTGCGGATGTTTCGAACCTGCAAACACACAACCCTATTGTGTGACCTTTTAAGAACTTATGTTAACAAACACACAACCCTATTGTGTGACCTTTTAAGAACTTATGTTAACAAACACACAACCCTATTGTGTGACTTTTTAAGAACTTATGTTAACAAACATTCAACCCTATTGTATTACCTTTTAAGAACTTATGTTAACAAACATAAAAAATGTATTCACCACACTGATTATATTTTATGAACTCCTCAATCCCCAATACATGTATGATACGACATAGCTAACAAAACATCCATTTTAAGCTACTAAATAAAAGCATTTCTTCTGTGGTTTCAACACAATTTTGTGTGCCAATATCATGACGCCATTAGAAATAATGTTTCTGTACCATGCATGTGCAGCAGGGAAACATCTTGACTAAGCAGCAAGTGACTCCGTACCTGTTCACTCTGGGCATAGAATGTCTTCTTGATCTGGTTCTGACGTTTGTTTGTGAATCCGATGCAGAAGAGACGCAACAGGTAGCCGTCAGTCGTCTTGATGTCAATGTTCGCCTCTATCAGCGTCTGCCAACATAACCAAGAGTTCAGAGGCACTCAACACGAGACTGAATACACTACTCGTTTAACGACATCAGGGAACATGAAGAGCAAAACAGCAAACAAGTTTTATAGCACGCACAATGTATGTAATGTAATGATGCTCGGCAAGTTAAGCTCCCTAGAAGTAGTTAAACGTAATGACGATTACATTAATCATGTTTGCTTTGTTACAAAAGGAAGTTTTGTCAATGCTTAGTGTTTATCTTTGCAAGACAAATACACCTACCTGCCACTTTTTCACCATTGACCTCAGCTTGTCAGTCGTCAGGTTCATGCCGTGGAAGTTGGTAAGGACATGTCGACCTTGAACCTCCTCGGCGATCAACCGGAACTTCCTGAAAGTCACCTCATCATCCTGAAGGTCAGCCAGGGACACTTCAAACACACGCCCCTTCAGTCCATCGGACGCGATCTCTGCAGAAATTAAACGATCAGCATGAAAATGTGACCATCGACGTTTCATGTACACTGTCAGAATGAATGCTGCTCTAAATTGGAACTATGTTGCAATACTGGTGTCATCTATCGATTCAGATACAAATCAGCAACAACAACAAAATTTACAATATAAATATGAAGCACACCTTACAACAACCAAATGCACAGGTTGTCGACATAAAATTTCTTTATCATAAGCTTAATTTTCTGGAGATCGCTGTAAATCATAATTTGGGGGTGGGGACATGGTTATGCTTTACTAACAACAAAAACCTGATGACTATGTATTGGGACACTTAAATCCTGAAATCATATCACCCCCATTTTATATGATACTGGAGTCTACACATTATGAATGGAATTCAATGGATATGTCAACTCATTATACAGGGGACAGTAATGTCACCGACTTTGTAAAATGTTTTGTCGGATCAGTTGTATATAGCTGTCATTCGATGTATTTATAAATATACAATCTTGAAAAATATGTAAGCTATCCATAGATACCAAATGTTCACATAGTGGAACATTGTTAAGTATCTTGTTTCTTCTTACAGAAACAATATCAAGGTATTGTTATCTTAATTTCAATTCAATTTCCTTGCTACCATAGATAATGACTGGCAGAATATTGCTGTCCTGTAAAACAAATACCTACTCGTGCCAATGGTTCTTGTGACGAGCGTTTTACCAATCTGGCGTTTGTTGAACATGCATGGTGCTTTCACATCATACCAGTCCTTCTTGGAGAAAGGGTCGACACTAAGAACAGAAAATCAAATCATCATTCACTGAACACTTTGCACATGTAGTATGGTATGCATACATACAGGAAATACAGTTAATTATCTTGCAATTCTTCCATCCAACAATAAAACAGATTTCGTGAACAATGGTCCAAAAGAAATTTTTGCCACTATGTGGCTGTGAGCCTTGTGTGAAAATTTTATATTCTCAAACCTTTGACATAATTATTAAAGCCATTCCTGATGTACAAAAGGTTTGCCATTCATAAAAAGCTGAAGTACGGCCAATACATGACATATTTTACCAGCTGAATGTCTTCAGATGGCATTCATTGGTCGATATAATTGTTAACAGTAAAAAAATTAGTATGCATATCTTGAACCAGTTTCCAGAAACCATGCTAATCAGCAAAACATGTTGCTGCAAAAATCTGCATCATTTCTAGGATGTGTCAGATTGATGAACCATTAGACAGACAGCAAATCTGACCTGGTAATGATTAGGTCACATTGATTTACTTCTGTCTGAACTGATGGAATACATGCAGGCCTCGACATTACCTGTGGAATATTGCGATACACACCTACTTTCAACTTGAAATAAGCTGTCAATGTTAGCCTTTATGGTTATTATGTTGCACAGATAACCGCAGTCAATTCTCAATATACAATAAATTTGAATGGACATGTGTCTGCGTTTTTGTGTGGATTCTGACACGTTCATGTTGAGCTACGGCCGGTATTATAAATCTGATGCGCCGGGTTCAGGATTAAGACTCTAAACAATGTAACTAATATCATTCGTTAGATATATTTCACTGAAGTAAAGTCTGTGGGCGAAATATACTCCTAGAGTGGTCATTAGAGTGCTAAAACATACCAAACGTGGCTAGAGTTCGGACTTAAAATCGGTGAATCGTTTATCCCGACACGGCGGTACATGCAACATAATCCATCTGCATCAGGAATACGTATTTGGGAATTTCGTGAAAATTACCACCGAATAATGCATTGACCTCTTCTGTTTTTTTATCGCGACATTATTTTACTCACATCTTCTTCTTTGAGCCTTTCTTGCCTCCTTTCGTCAAACGCTTATTTTTGCCCACCGCCATGATGGCTCGATTCGTAGAAAAGGAAGTAGCAAAGGCCTTCTGGGAATTTGGTAGCCATACATGTAGTGTTCGGAACGACTACGGAACACAGACCAACATGTTTGCGTAGTATTTATTTGCTGATACACGTATAATAAAAATTGCCCTTTAATGTGTAGTTAATATAAATGGTTACAATAAAATCAGCTACAAACTATAGGTTTTCATTCGGGTTATTTGAATTAAGTAGTTGATTCAAATATAGCTGAACCAGTGAATTTGCATATTTTATTTTATCATAAGTTTTCTCCATTTATTAATATAATCCAAAAAGTCTATGCCAAATTGTCTGGTACGAATATATACCCTTGCTAACATATTGTTTTTAATTGGAGTGGGACTATTATAGAGTTTCACTTGTATTTGTATATAATAATAATAATAATAATAAAAACAAATTGAGTTATGCATTTATTTGTTATATTACAAATGCTGCAAACGAATTTCTTTTCTGGAAAATTAAGTTTTGTTGTATTGTATTATAAAACAGCTCATTCTCTAAGTGTGTTTGTGCCCCCAGACCCTCCTCATCAGTGTTGCATGTATCAAGCTGAAATTCAACATATTTGTAGATTCAGATATTTAAAAAAATTGATAATAGTAAGTGAAAGGTTTGTCTTGTCACAAATTTCATTTACCAGCATAATATAGGAAGAAAGCACGAAACATCAGCACAAAATGGACTGGAACATAATCAATTTTTATACAATAATGGTGGATAGGTTATTGTTTAATGCTTGTCTACTTGCTCTGCGACACAATGAATGCTCCAGAAGAGAGACTATTCAATGTGCAATGTATAAGTTTAGCAATATAATTTATGTTGCATCATTCAATGTTGTGTGTATTTTAATAGCTATATGAATTAATACAGTTGTTTATATTATACTGCTGGACATCATCCCATTTTTTTACTATTTACAATCAAGCACAACCTTCAAGAACGAATTCTTCCAAGCAGAACATTTCTCACATTGTACCATGTCAACGGGCTTGATGTATGTTGAAAGTAAAGGTACGTTCTTATAGAGTGCACTTTTCACTCCACAGGACTGCTCAAAGCGCTATATATACTCTTTACTTCCCTGGCAGACCAGTTTGATCAAATACCATCTTAACTTCTCTGGGAAGGATCCAACCATGCTGCAATTAGTGCGCGAAGACTGCTCGTACAAATAACAACAGTCTTTAACCAGGTATTGATGCACACAGCTGACTAAACTGGAGCAATGAAGAGTGAACAAACTTGCCCAAGGCTAGCAGCTAGCACACTATTTTAACGAAAGTTCTCTTAGTTGAGAGTCCGAAGCTCTACTCCTGAGCCACTGTTCTCTACAACTGTGACCTATGTAACCTAATGAATAGTTATTTATAATAAATGTAATTAAAAATATATGTTTTCCCTATTTAATCTTGCCAACTGTAGTATAGATAATTCAACAAAAGACAATTAATGCAAATGAATATATTTGTTTATTCTTATAATAAATTATCAGATTATTTATCTATTGTTTATGCATCGTTAATCCATTGATTGTGATCAAACTTAACGTTGCGCATAGATGTGAGTAAATATAACTGTTTACATACAATTTTTCTAGAGCGTGTGCACAAAACAATGAATCATTATGATGCGCGCAGCTGAAAAAGAACGTGGCGCCATCTGATGGAATTAAGACGACTGACGTCGGGGGCGAACTAATTTACCCACAAATCACCGGTGGTATCCGCCATAGGCACCGAAAGTGGATTTAGGTGTTTCGTGTGCGTTGGTTTTTAGACGCGATATTTAGCCTAATATTGTTATCGGTTGTATCGCCTGAACCCTGTACCGGAATCATGGATACATGACGAATCTATTTACGGAAACTATGGCGGTACAATCACAATGTATTTGACAAGGATTTGGAAAATTGTACCTTGAATTTTGGAGGTGATCGCCGACATTGGAGTGGTGCCGTGCTGTCAAGTATCATCACGGAATTTAATAACTGTTATCCAGTGCTTCTTTGGTTGCTGTTATAGTTGTCAGTTAGACTTCAAGTAGATATTATATATTCTACTGTCTTCCTATACGACGACATGGGTTCAAGACAGATCCCTGGAGACAAGGTAAGTGTCTCACTGACGACTCCTGACTATGCTATGCCAATGGCTGTCAGTCATGTTTTTGTTCTGTCGATTTGCCGAATGCTAGGCTTTGGCTTGGGTAGTTTAGGCGGAACCTGCTTAGGCATTGGATTGACATTGTCATTGCAATTTGCAGTTCACTTTAATTAAAGTTGAGCTTTGAATGATTCGGATTGTGGATGTGTGAAACAGAATTCATGAATAGATCCAATTGTTGTGGCTGTTGATTAAATTGCTGCCACAACAATCTTAGACTAATTAATAAACAACTGTCTGTGGTGTATAGTAAGTCTAAAGACTCATATGCTGTTATACACACCCTGTGTACTATTTTAGACCAGAAGAAAACAGTCACTTTAAATATAAAAAAATACCTTAAATATTGCATACAATTTTAATCCTAGTTTGTGCTCTGTCAGTGTCATTGACACTAACATTGTCATTGTCACACCAACAGTGAATTGTTACAAATCACCATTAGGTCACCTATTCCTATAGTAAGATGTTGATAAATTAATATTGATCACGGAGGACCACCACTATGTGCGTTTTCATGTGCAAAATTTTATTAATAAATCTTACCGCTTTATGATTAGTTTATGTTAGACACATGCCCAGTGGTTTATAACCGTTATGGTAGGGTAATATTATTTGGCAAATAAATTTAAGGGTCAAAGACATGCGAAGCTGCTTTCCACAGCTTGTGCAGTCACAGCGGTCTGGGGCTGTGAGCATATGCTGACTGTTATATCTTGCACTAGTATCAGCCTATACTGGAGATGTGTATAAACCAGGAATGATACATCACCCAAAAGGCCAAAACACAAGACAAAATGTGTTGTCAATGGAGAAATTATGATGTGACTGTGATTTATAGGCCTTATCTTCAAGCCTGGAGGAAGACACTGCACCATGTACAATACATCTTATGCAACTGTCCACCCATTCTGTAGTGAGTTCTGTCAGAAAAAAAGTTGATCAGATAGTGAGTGTAATGAATGCTATTTTGCGTGATACAGTGCATTTAGAACTTGTCTAGAAGATTTGTAAATCGTTACTGTATAGTTATATTTCATTAGTGTTCATTACTTTTTGTTTGGTTAAGGGTTGGTTTATTAATAATTAGTTTAATACTAATCACTGGATATGGAACAGCAATCAAAGACAGGATTCATACCACATTCATTAGCTATGTTATGGAACTTTCATTAAATTTATTACTATTCCCTACCTATAAATAATTGTTTTCAGATAAGCTGTATCCAAATGGACTTTGTCACAGTAACTTTAGTAAGCAGGCAGTTATACCAGGCCATACACTGAGTTTGGTGACTGTTTATTCTTGGTAAACATACTTTATTGATTTGGCAAAAGTGTCTTAATAGTTCTTCATACAAACTTATTGTATGCGTCACTGGAGCAACAACATTATATTTACTGTGATTTAAATTTGTATCCTTTATGTTTTCCACATTACATATTTTTAGTTATTTAGCATATTGTCCGTAGAAGTGCGCAGACCTTCATGGGTCTTACTTCCTGAAAGTTCAGAGCAGGTGATCATGGATTATAATGAACACCAGGTGAGGCATGATAATAAGTGATCATATTTAAATTACTCGTGCATAATGTATTCAGTCATACTGGATGACATTATAGTTATCTAGGCAATGGTTGAATACAATCTAGATGCACTTAAACGTGTAACACTAGTTTATCTGTCACTTTATCTCTAAACAAAATCTTTTTTGACCTCATAGTAGCAATAATAATAGTTCTTATACTATGTAATCTCTACACATTAATCATTGTGTAGAGTGTAGTGACTGTATAGAAACACTAATAAAATAATATATAATTATTGATACAAAGCAGAACTTTGTATACTTTTTATAAAATTGATGTAATTTTGCAGTCAAACAATCTGTTAATATAGGGGCATTTTCAGGAATAACACCATATTTTTTATCTGATCCAGATCTTTTGAATATATTAAAATACTTTGCACTTAATATGAGTTTGTATAGCTTTACACATCTTTACTTATTACAGGAATTACACAGAAAACTAAAACATTTAATCTATTATTGATAATTATTCTCTATAATATGGTCTATCTATCTATATATAAAACATTGATAGTAATTTCTCAATGTCTTGTGTAAAAATGCAGGTATGTACATGAAAACACACAGAGGTCAGAAGAAGTAGCATTTGTTCTGGATACTCTTGGTTAGGTTGCAGTAAATCTATGCATAGTGAGTGGATTAGGATTGGACTGCTGTGTGTTTTCTGTCACAACTTTATGCCAGTGTGACTGGCTGTAGCTCCTGTCAAATTTGTGACAGCCTGACATTTACCAGTCATGCTAATCTAGAGAGTTCCATACCTCCAGTAAACATTGTAGGCCTTGTTGAATCTAACTGGTGAATGCCAGTGGCCCAGTGCTTAATTGACATGACTATTAGGTTTCGTACTTTCATTGATACAATCCACCTTGTTAAGTCTTCCTCAAATGTTTTGTGCTGCTGGCATTGTATCCCCTGCAAAGAGTTTTTAAAGCCTTTTGAACATCTGTCAGTTTTATAATTAGTGGGGCATGGAATTGTTTTGTACTGTTATGTGATCAGTGACAGTTGGGTCGTGTTGTAGAGCTGAGCAACTAATAGTTCTAACCACATGAGAAACCATCTGGTTAAATGTCATACTTTGATAGATGGGTCATGGTCAGTTATTGTTGTTGATGTCCTTCCTGTCTGTAGTCACAGATGCTACAGGGCAGTCATTATTTGCTGCCCACCAAGTGATCAGCATTGACTTATGTCATGCTCATCTAGAATTCTCGATAGAAAGTGTTTTGTTGTTATACATTTGTAATACATAATTATGAATTCAACAAAGAACTAAAATAGATAGTAGTTTCATTTGTAAACTAGACTATGCCTACATGTAATACTTGACATATTGTAGACTTAATGACTTATTAATTAATTATGTTGTTTAGGCAGAATGGTGTCCTACTTGTAAACATGTGTGCACATGCTTACAGTCACTACAGCTGTGTCATGTTTGTGTCACAGTTATTCTGTTGTCGTGTGATGTGACATAAACCACCATCTGTCAACCTGGCATACCTGTATAGCAGGTGTAGGTGTTTTCTGGTTGTTTCGGCGTGGGCCAGATCTTTTAATCAGATAATAGTTTAATACTCATAATTTCATAAGTGCTCATAAATAAGCATGTGATTTCTTTTAACCTAAACAACAAATAAAGCCTACTAGTTAGACTAGATTTGTTGTTTAGGTTAAAAGAAATCACATGCTTATTTATGAGCACTTATGAATTCCTGTAAACTAGTAGTGACTAGCCAGGCTAGGCCTTGTGATGCCTGACAAAATGTAACTTTCAAAAAGTACTGAACCCTTCGAATATGCTCATGGTGTGATTTGTCATTTGTAATTCTAGTGTTCAAATGTCTTAAAATGAGTGTCAAAATTAATGCTGAACTTCTTGTAACTTGGCAGAGAAAAGTCACAAAACTCACATTACTATCAGAACCACTCCAAAACACAGTCAACAAACTTTGTTGTACCGGTAGTTCTGATAGAACATGACAATTTTTCGTTGCTCCTGACAATTTCCCATTCTCTGCATGGCTCTCACTATAAACTATGTATAGGTGCATAGGGAGGAATCTTGACTGCAGCTTTTTGTTTACGGGTGATGTAAGGCTAGCTCTGAATAAGCAGCTCGTTTAGATCTGGTGACCTAGTTCCATGCAGCAGGGTCTGAGCATGGTTATCAGCTCCTGACATACTTCACCACCAGCTTGGTGGGTCGCTGAGCACAGCAGTCATGTCTGGAGGAAAGTTATAGCAGGTCAGGATGGAATAATTTGCAGTGAGCTGTATCATGCATTTTAAAGTGTTTTTAGTTAAACATACCTTCTTGTGTGTTGTTTACTATGAGCCAGTGTTACATTAGTTAGATGGCAATATTGATAAATGTATAAATTATTTCAGTAAAACATATTCGCAGTGACTGGCAGTTTAAATGTAAGGCTCATAAACAAGACTGATCCAGACATTTGTGTCTACAGATTCTCCTGCAGCGTTCAAAGCTGTTGGCACCTGGACATGTTTGTGTTTGTTTTTAACTCTATTTACATATGTGGCACTGCCAAGTTGCATGGGGATTAAGTACACAGTACTTGAGCACTGTTGACAGGTACACACAGTTGTCAGGAGTTTTTGTACTTGTTGAAAAGCTAAATCCGGATACGAAGTAGCACGACTCAGACAGGTTGTCAAGATAACACGTGCACGTGTATTAGACCTAACAATTTGGTGTGTCTGTGACTGAGACGTTTCACTGTTTTGTTGTTCAGGATTGTTTAATATTCAGTGAGAAATTAGAATTCTGCAAAGGATCTCACCTGAGTTCATTTTAATTAAAGCCAGCAAAGGGTACCTTCAGACTGGGAGGGTTGGGGTGTTTTCTAGCAAGTCATTCTAGCCTGATAACATAACCTCAGGGGTGAAAAGATGACCTCAGCTCCTGGGTGAGTGCATCAAAGGCTCCATTGTTGTGAGTGGCCACCTTTGTGCCACTGCACTGTTGTCAAGCCAACACTGACCTGGATGACTCAGAACTAGTATCAATGATCAGGGACCATTTCACTGAGTTAATGAGCTTATAAGAAGATCTCATTAAACATATTCCATTATTAAGGAGCTGTTTAAAATGCAAAATCTCCCCTTGAACTATGACACCAACACAAGTCTCCTGTAGTATGTCCTTGTGTTCAACTATTATACCAGAGTAACCAGACTGTGAAGTAGGGAGATATATTTTCAAGAGGGAAGTCATGTTTATGAGTTAAGAAGATTGTTAGTGAAATGGTCCCCAGATCTTCTAGAAGACTGACAGAAGGCAAAGATTGACTACCTACTTGACTACTCGTAGGTAAGGTACACAGCTTATACCTGCAGTGCTTTACACAGCCCTGGATAACGTGAATAATTTAACTTTTTCAATCACAGACTGAAATCATGTACATGGTAGACAGGGTCACACTTGCTCACACACTGACTAAGTTAAATGGAAATGCAAATAAGTTTTCACTGAAAGTGATACCTAACAACTATGGTGTCAACTTTGAATAGCTCCAAGGAAAATAGAGCTGTGATTGTAGGAAACTTAAACATTTGCTTAGACATAAATCACACCTGTCCTGTTACTCCTGTAGATGAGTAAACAATTTGTCACTAACACATTCACACATTTTATATTTACTTAACCTGCAAATGTTTCTTTGTGTGCAGGAAAATGTAAAGTAAAAGAAAGTTAAACACCTGGTTAGTTTTTAAAGATTAGCTTGAATTGGGATGTTTGGGGTAACAAGGGTTGCCACAATAGCAATGTTTTGAGTTGTGTAATATTGAGTATTTATGGGTTGTCGTGTCAACTATGCAAGACTAGCTTAGTAAATAAACATTTACCATCCCAAACATAACTCAGACCAGAAATAAGTATAACTATAGATCTACTTGTAACATATTGGGTATCTAGAGTAGCAGTCTGTCAGATGAGATGCCTGGAATATCACACACAGCTAGGTTGCTTGGATACAGTACATGTACCTACAGCAATTCCTTGTGTCTTCAGTTACCAGTAGGGTGTGGCTCAGGCTGGGTAACTAAGTACATAGTCCATAGTCCATACGTCACTGTCATACTTATGTAATACTGAGCACAGTGTTCCAGTTAGACTCATTATCCAGCTACCGACATTTCACTCGGTTCTAATCAATACACCAGCTGCATGTTGCAAATTCTGTGTTTTTACATAACGCTACCTAAATCACTGTACATTAAGTGCTCTGTGGGGATGTATTGAAGGGACTGTTGCCCACAATGGAACACAGTTCAGCCAGATCTATTGGGGGCCTTGTCCCTACATGTTCTATTCTAACTGATTGCAACAGTTTCTGTTCAACATCTTACACATTAAAATAGCATTCTTGCTATTAAATCAATATATATCAACAAAACGTATTAATATTTACAACTACAAGTTGAGGTGTATCTACATAGCAACATATCTCACTTCCTATAAACAACCCTCACGCCCTCAGGTGTCCCTGACAGGCCAACAGCTTAAGCTTATATTTGATTTCATTATGATTTAGCTGTACATAAGTAATTCATTCACAGAGTGACCTAGTTTGCATTCTCATGTATGTAGTCGTGTGCCTCACCGGCTGGTACGGCTATATTTGAACATTTAAATCGCTCTGCTGCGGGTGAATGGGTTTCTGCTGTGGTTGTGCATATGTATGTGTGGTGTGATGTTTTATTCAGCACTGGGTAAGTTTTGTCCACCGCTGACCTTTCTAAGCTGATCAGAGATGTCACAATGAAATGAAAATTATTTAAACATGAGGTGACAACCAGACACTGTCAGGTGACAACAAGTGGGAGGAGACAGTCACAAGGTTGTTTTCATTGAAATAGTTACAAATGTAGGTGTCACAGAGAGTTGCCATTCCCGACTGACACTCTAGGCCCTAGTATAAATGTCCTGTTGATAGAATCACTTACATCCTTTTGCCAGAATTCCTGATTGACCCCCACAGGGTCTAACCATCTTTATTAAGATTCCTGACTAACCATCTGTCTTTTTAAGGATTTGTGACTGAAACCCTACATCGCTACATCCTCTAGACAATATTCCTGACTGACATCCTACATCCTCTAGACATTATTGCTGACTGACCTCCTGTATCCCCTGGACAGTATTCCTGACCGACATCCTACATCCTCTAGACATTATTCCTGACTGACCTCCTACATCCTCTAGACAGTATTCCTGACTGACCTCCTACATCCTCTAGACATTATTGCTGACTGACCTCCTACATCCTCTGGACAGTATTCCTGACTGACATCCTACATCCTCTAGACAGTATTGCTGACTGACCTCCTGTATCCCCTGGACAGTATTCCTGACTGACCTCCTACATCCTCTAGACATTTGCATTTTTTTAATTCCTGACTGACCTCCTGTATCCCCTGGACAGTATTCATAACTGCCCCCTACACCGTATGGGTAGTATCCTAACAGACCCCCATGTCTTCTGGACAGTATTATTGACTGACATCCTCTGGACAGTATTCCTGACTGACCTCGCCTGACAGACCTATATTGTGTCACATGTGAAGCGTGGATTGACTACAGAATTAGCTGCTGGCAGGAGAGGCGAATGAGATTGTTGCCGGTGGGGCAGGTCTAGCAGAGACCCAGCAGTGATGAATAGGATCTGTGACATAGACGTCTTCAGTTCATTAGTGCCTTCTAGATTGGCTTTTCAGTGTAGGTCTCATCATATGGCTGCCCTCCCACTCTCACTCTGCAGCATTGGGGGGGGGGGGGTACTACTAATAAATATTAATAATATAAACTGGCAAATAAATAACAGTGACAAGCTTATACTTATTAGACTCCATTCATAATATTACACCCTGTGACCCTGACAATGTCAGTCCAGCCCCGCTGTGACACAAAGGCAACTCAACCTCACCTCCCACTGCTCCCAGCTCAACCTGGAGGGAAGCCTTCCCAGCTGCAGCAGACACTACACTCTGTGTGCACCTCATAGCTCTCTAGCTCTCTCTCTCTCCCCTCTCTCTCTATCATATAAATAATACGTATATAAAATAATTCTAAAAGACGATGGTATTACGCATTTGAAGCTCGCTCAGACCACCCTACCACCTTGTCCATTGTTTTACCCAGGGGAAACACTGTATACGCACACACATGCACACACACATTTCTTATCTGTCTGTTTATGAAAGTGTTTCACTACTTGTCATTTAATACCAGCCAATATATTCTGCCACCTACATCATAGCTGCAGAGACCCATCCACCCGCCATTTGGATGGGTTAAACCCGTTGTGGAAGAGTAGAAATGTGGTGGATGGGTAACAAATTAATGAGCGAAAAGGTCTTAAAAATATAAGATATTGTCAGTTATGCCTTAACAACGGGTGTATATGGTGTCACATGTCTGTTTGTAGTCCATTTGAGGTCATAAACCACATTTCACGTTTCTCGACTGGCTTATTATAGTAAGTTAACAGTTAACATCCATGTGTACACCAAAAATGTGTGACTGACAAAATTGTTGTCCTGCATAACATAAGGTCCTGAACTATCCACTAAGGCGATTAATTTCCAGTCAACATTTTCACTTACCTTGGAGACCCTCAATTAAACCTATCTTGTCCCTGGACAAGGAAGTAGAGACAAATCCCATTGTGTAGGTGGCTTATTATGTGACAACACAACTGACAGTGTAACTTTGTGTAATGATCACTAGTATTTTATTATGTGTAATGAACCTTATCATGCAGGCATGATTGGTTGGCATTTTAACAGTGTTGCATGAAGTCAGTCAGTGCACACTCAATTACACAGGGTGTGTTGGGGGGGGGGTGCATCAGTGATCATTATCATTGAGTCATAGTTGTCATGCAGCAAGTGCATCGCATCGACATCCTGTCCAATCTTTCATTTTTCTTTTCATCTCTGTGCGTATGATAACAATGATAACGTTTTCTATAGCTGTTATCTGTGTATTTCTCATCCTGCATGCATTCACATCTATGGAGGGTCTGTTTCTTTTAATGACATGCTACGTACCTGGTACCAGACTGCCTGGTTGCATTGATCTTGTTAGTTGGCTGGACGCATTCTGTCCTGTTAATGCAGTTATTTCAGTTTATGCAGTGAATATGCTGAATTTATACTGTAACAGCTATCACTATCAGTGTCTTCGTTTGTGGTCATGTTTCATTACTGAGAATCACTGAAAAGGGGATTTGAACAACCTTGGACATGTTCTGAGAATATAAATTTAGATGTTGATTCCAGCAATTGGCATCTACTTGTCCATATCACATTATGATGCCTGGCTGTGCCAGGGCATTGCTTTGATGATTGCCTGAGTGTAGCACTACTAGACAGCAGCACACAACAATAACCACAACCCAGCAATTGGGATCTACTTGTCCATATCACATTATGATGCCTGGCTGTGCCAGGGCATTGCTTTGATGATTGCCTGAGTGTAGAACTACTAGACAGCAGCACACAACAATAACCACAACCCAGCAATTGGGATCTACTTGTCCATATCACATTATGATGCCTGGCTGTGCCAGGGCATTGCTTTGATGATTGCCTGAGTGTAGCACTACTAGACAGCAGCACACAACAATAACCACAACCCAGCAATTGGCATCTACTTGTCCATATCACATTATGATGCCTGGCTGTGCCAGGGCATTGCTTTGATGATTGCCTGAGTGTAGAACTACTAGACAGCAGCACACAACAATAACCACAACCCAGCAATTGGGATCTACTTGTCCATATCACATTATGATGCCTAGCTGTGCCAGGGCATTGCTTTGATGATTGCCTGAGTGTAGCACTACTAGACAGCAGCACACAACAATAACCACAACCCACAGCAATAACCACGCATCAGGACACCTGTCTTTCTGGACAGTAAAATTAACCACTTGCAAAAATAGGCTTACATGGGTAATTCTCATGCGAGAAACTACCTTCAGTCTGGCTAGCTATGTCTATTCAACCTCATTCCAGCCTGCAGCTGATTGTAAAAGGAGGCACTTAAATAGCAGCAACTTCAAACATACCACATGCCACTTGAGCATGTGTACCGGGAAATGCATCGTAAGAACGCCATGTAAAAACAGCAGATGCCAGATGTCTTGGGAGTGACTTCGATGTTTGCCTACCTATTGAGTACACTGAGCTGGTGAATCCCTAGTGTGGCGATGTAACTCCTCACCAACTGTTGGGGTTTGACACATCTACATCTCATCAATAACACAGGAGTACTCCCTTGGCATTCTGTGATAAGCACCGCATGCTTTTGAAAACACTGTCTGAAATACAGATTGTGTTTTATGTTGCGTTTTCATGGCTGTTTATGCAGTAATTGTTGCAGGGTTCATTGCCCCCACTTTGTGAACCAGTGTGGTACATTCAAAGCTTGCTTTCTGGTCACCTGTATAATACAACCACTTTACAGTTAAGGTCACCCTAATACACCAACCAGTAAGTGGATGTTCCAAGAGTGTCCTTGATTTGTTCTGTAAAACTGGCCCTGTATGAAAAATCTCCCAAAATTGTATATTGTAAAAACATGATCACTGACATACAAAACGGTTTATGAATGTTCAGTAATCAGCCTCATAGTTCACAAACAGAGCATCTGTTACCGTGGAGGTACAACAGATGCTTTTCAGTTTTCATTATTATTGTAAATCAAAGCCGCCTTATTGTCCAATAGTGATATGAGCACCGACTACATTTCTGTTTATTGGCTCACAGAGGATCAGGCTGCGTTGTGTAGAATATGAAAGACCTGGTAAACACAAGATTTAGTTACAAAGTACAATATGTCAGTGGGTGGAACCTTGTATTGGATCGCTCAGTGGTTGGGTCACCTTGCAAGTAGGGTCAGCTAGTCGACAGCTACCCATCAGATTCAGGAAATCAGTTGGCTCCCCTTGCTGTCAGACTCAAAAGACTGTCAACAATATCAACTTCAGAAAACAACGAAAGACACAGGATTTTAGATCCTCAGTCATCTTAGATAACACCTTAAATTCAAATTCTGATAAGATGAGTAGATTTCTTAAATAAACATGACAGCCCAGTCTTACTGCATTACTTTTCTGTTGTACTGTACATACAGTTTCATACATCAAGATTTTATGAAATTCCACAATTTCTATTATATCATGTTTTTTCTATAGATGTACATAATATGTAATATTTCAGGAACGGCAAGTACATTCAGATACATTGATGTCATCAATGTTCAGATATATTGATGTCATCAATGTTCAGATACATTGATGTCATCAATATATCTGCTTATTGCAGTTAATTTGCATTGCTATTATTAAAATAATCTGTGGGACAATGTTTTCAGTTCTCGTGTTCCTGTGTGAATCAAGAGCACTGACAGGACTGGGCCAGTGCAGTATCCATGTCAGTGCTGACATTTTGTCCTCAGTCAGTAACAACATATGATATGTGGCTGTCATTCCAAGAAGAAGGACTCAGTGTGGCTCATATAGTCGCTGTGTCATTGGAACAATAGGTGTCTGTCACTGGCCATGCTGACGTTTAGAATAAGACATTTCTATGACATTCTGTGACGTCATTTTTGGTTACATCATTAGCGGTCATCATTGGCACACCTGAATGTTGTCTACATGTAATAATGAAATCTGACACCAAAATTAATACCCACTTGTGTGGATGAGTGGGATCTTGGTGCAGTAACTGGACTGTCTCTGGTGATAAACTATGATGTTTAGATTTACAACTACCAGTACACAAGAACTCCAAGTACTCCGTTTATTTCACAGAAGTGTCAATATCACATGATTAATTAACAGACACTGTCAGTGACAAGCAACTGACATGTTATATTAACTTATTTAAGGAGTTGTCATGTGACAAAGGACAGTTAATTTGATCACGTTTTACCAGATGACAGATGTTCAATATAGCTGTACTTTTGTTTTATCTAAATTTTTATGAAAACTGGCATTCCCTCTCCTCAAGTGTCAAATAGGTTTCTTTAAAGTGTGATTTATGAGGTATTCAGACATTTCTACAAATCAGCTAGATATGATTAATGCTAATGGATGCTGATGTAAGTTGTACACATAAATAAGTCTGGTTGTATCCCAACATCATTCAATACTTAGATCACCAAAATCTGTGTAGTTCATCTTTCATGCATGTGTCCAACCATGTCAAATATTGTAATGTAAATGTGACCGAAGATTTTGTCTGCTTCGTGTCTGCTGGTCATTGACTGGACCATAGCGCTGACCTGCACAATCTGTGCTGTCAGATTTAGTAATCATTCTGTTTTATTCTTCGATGTCTCGGGTATTCACTCAGTTCAGGAACTGTGATCATGATGTGTATGGTAATGCTTCAAGTTCAGTAATGTTGATCACTACCAATACTCTGGATTCGTACATATAAATTTATATTTTCTAATCTCAAAATGTTGTAGTTTTAGATTTCAGCAGCAAACTCACCTGATAGATAATGCTGTGTTTTATCCAGAAAATGATGCGCATTTATACCTTGTACGAATATTTTAGTATTGATTTGTATTTACACTGGTGTATATGATATGCATATAATTGTTATTGTATAACATTTAGTTGACATTTATAGGTCCACAAACATTCACATCTACACACTTTTTGTTTTATTATAATTATATACATTTCTGCTTCTGGAACTGGTTGTTAATCTGTATATATTCCTGATTTTTTTTGGAGATGTGCACATAATGTGGAACTATGAATGAGAGATGCCCTCTTGAGATGGTGGTTCTGTAGGTGATGTGTCAAAATAGTTACACAGCTGTGTTGCTGGGCATCACAAAGACACATGACATCACTCACAGGACAGACAGCTGTACAGTCTTATTGGCCTGGATACCACACCACGTCACGTCACGTCACGTCACGTCACGTCACGTCACGTCACGCCACGCCACACCACGCCACACCACATCACATCACATCACGAACACACAGTGTAGCAACTGAAATACACATGTAAACAAGTCATTATTGACACTGTCTGTCTCACTCTGTGTATTCTGGCTGGCCAGATCAGAATCAAGTGTTTATTAATTAGTGTGTGTGTGTGTATATATATATATATATATATATATATATATATATATATATATATCAATGTATATATATATATATATATATATATATAATTTACATATTACATAATTATAGTATAAGTGTATATATGGCACGGTTTGTGGAGCTATTTGCCAGAATTATAACTGGAAGTAAATCTAACGTGTCATCTACTGGTCACCAAGGATGAGTGGTAATAAAAATATTATATAAAATTACATTTTACTGTGTTTATCTAATAACAATTGGCTCAATGCTTTTGTTTGCTAGTTTATTTATAACACAGCATGTACATAGGACATTTATTTGTGTAGGTTATTTTTATTTTTGTAATGCTAAAAATATATGCCAAGTCTACTACATCTACCAGTAGCTTGATTTGAAATGCTAAGTCAGATCTAGTATTTGGTGCTTTAGGATAAAACAAAGTAATGTTGAAATATAAACCTGGGTATTTCACATTATCAACCACTCTGTTTTCTCTTTATCTGTCATCAGATCAAGCATACAATGCTTGTTAGTTTTATAAAAAAAACTGGTTAACACAAATTGTCCTATTTTGTTACTGGCAGTCTGGCACTAACATGTTGCCTTAACTGGCTAAGGCAACATGTTAGTGTAGTACAGGGTGCTTGAGTAGATGGTTCAGGTGATGCATACGTATGTCTGGAAGCAGAATGATCATGTGAGGTGGACTCATTGGTGACGGAGAGACGCCCTTGGTCACGAACGACCTGGTCCACTATCTCTTTATTCGTATTGATTAACACCCATCTGTCTGTTCAGGGGATAACAAGTGCTGTAATAAGTGCTGTCAGTTCAAAGCACAGTAGGCATAATACTTCTGACTCCTCATTTCAGATTTGTCACAGAACTGAGAACTCAGGGTCACAACCAAGCACATTTAAAAAGGCCATGCCATTTGTAGGTTTTATGGAGTTGTGTACTGTACAACAGCATATTTTGTATTGTTATTTTGCACTTGTTTAGTGTTAACAGGCCTTTATATATAGACACGTGTGCACTGTGCATGTGTACATGCTTGCTTAATCACCATTGCTTGTACTACAGCATTGGTCCTACAAGCTACAGTTCTCTAAAGCCACAATAGGCCCTATAGAATATGGATCGGGTCCATATTCTATGGGGGTCCATATTATATGTCTTATAGAATATGGATCCCCTATAGACCCCGGGTTGTGTTGTTAATATAATTTATTCCTGGTACAACTTAGAAACTGAGCCATACCTGTGATTCCAATGGAGTTGAAATTTAGCGTCTCATACAAGCTCTTAGTAGTTTGTGTGAGCACTGTTGAAAGGGAGACTGATCAGTTAACTCAAAGTTTCAAAACCTGAACTTTTATAATAGAATACGGACCCCCAGGTCCATTTTCTATGGGGGTCCATATTCTTTCTGACACCCTCATTGTTTGGGTGCTCCATCAGCTCATTCTAGATGGTTCGTTATCCCTCTACAGCCCTCACCCTTTTCTCCTTTTTCTTTGGCTTTCCCTTCCATGTGTGGTCGCTGGTATGGCTAGTGATCGTTTTCTTCCACGTCGCCCTGTTTATCGCCTCGACTGCGTTGAGACCCAGTGTTATGTCTCATTTAGAGGCATCTGTCCACCTGGTCTCTGGTTGTCCCTTTGTTCTTCTTCCTGTTCAGTCTGTCATCACTCAGCAGTATCAGTACGCTTCCCCTCTCATCCATCACATGCTGTACTATTTCACTTGTTTTGCTCTTATCTTTTTGGAGGCTTGTGTTACTCTGAATATGGCCATATATATATATATATATATATATATATATATATATATATATATATATATATATATATATATATATATATATATATATATATATTATATATATATATATATATATATATATATATACATATACACATTTCTGATCTTATCTTTCTTTGTTGCTCCACACATCCATCTCAAGTCTCAACATCCTCATCCCATGCGTCTCTGCAGCCCTCACCCAGCATCAACAATTGAAGCAGTGTTAATACAGTCACACACAGTCTAACTGATAAGTCCTACCAAACGGTAGTAGAAAGTACACCAGATTTCAGCACTGTCCTCACATGACCTAGGTCAGATCCTTGGTCATGGTTGACTAGCCTTTAAACTACCTCTCACAGCTCAGCACTGACCTGTGAGGTAGATTACAGTAATCTTAATCATCATTATCAGCCTCTATTATGTTTCTGCCAGGCTTCATTTCCTGTGTCACTGGGCTGATTGTGACTTCTAAACCCTCTCTATCACTGGGGTGATTGTGACTTTTACAGACGCTCTATGACACTGGGCTGATTTGTGACTTCTGCCCCTCTGTGTCACTGGGCTGATTTGTGACTTCTCCTGCCCCTCTGTGTCAATGAGCTGATTTGTGACTTCTGCCCCTCTGTGTCATTGGGCTGATTTGTGACTTCTCCTGCCCCTCTGTGTCAATGAGCTGATTTGTGACTTCTCCTGCCCCTCTGTGTCAAAGGGTCTCCAGACCCGCTGATTTGTGTAGTGGTCCACTATGTCTACCCCCCCCGGTAGTTGATATATAACTGGTTCATAAAGGCATTGCACTGGCATTGAATTAATCAAAATAATACTTCTTGTTATACTTATCTGCTCTAATTTCAGTGCTTGGTGCTGGCACTGTAATCAAATGATAGTATCTGGTAATTACTTTGAGTGGTGTTATTCATCCATATGCTTGAAATGCCGTGTGCAGTACCTATGGTGCAGCACGATCTTATTTAGATCTCACAATGAGGTTCATTTGAATAGACAGGCTTATTTTGATGAGGTGAACCATTGTTGAAGTGATGTCCAAAAATTAGCAAACTTGCCTGGGTGCATTATTCATGAAATGTGCATGTAAATCATGCACATGGTATGCCGTTCCCACACATTGGCAGTTGTTGAGCATGCTGTGCAGTCACAACACATGCAGTATTTGTATTCATAGTGAGTCCTGTTGTTTCTTACAGATGTCTTCTACTAAATTCATTATTGCCACATGTATAATTGTAGCATATGACTTCCTGACACCACTAGACAAGTGGAAGTGGGCATGTTGTTTTCTCATGGTTATGTTCAGAAAGCCTTGTGGTGACTACGACATACAGAAGGACAGTAACTGTTCTCAAATAAACTGTTGTCTTACCGGGAACTCTTTAGAATGTTCTCATGTTTGTCTGAGTTTCTTTTTGCCATGTCTGCTCCCAAAAAAAAGTGATCAATATCTTGTTGAAATTGCAGCAGCCATGTTGTAGGGGTCCATATTTCTGTTGCCCTCTAGTGGTGAAACGGAAATGCTAGTTAGTTATTTGGCAGTGTGACCATTGCAGTAACATCCATGGCTAATTGTAACGTTAAACTAAAGTGATCACCTAATGATTGTGATGTTGATATGGCTTGTCTAGAAGTTGAGTTGATGTCTTCTAATTCACCTTTGTTAATCTTGCAACCAAACTGCCATGCATTCACCGGTATGAACACAGTGCTATGGCTGCTGTCTCAGTGTTACCATGACATCAATGGCAGGTGATAAGGACCAGCCAAATGTAATGTAAGCAGTGTAGTCTCTCAGACCACCTAGAATAAGCTTGGTTTTTGTGATGGGGTCCGTAAATGGGGCCAGTGGCTATCTATGTTCTCAGCACGGGGTGGGTGCCAATTATGCAGTGAACAGTTTAATTTTTTCTTTGAAACTTCTGAGAATTGTCTTTCTGTATTTCACGGCAGGACCATCTGTTTGTGAATGTGAGAAAACATGGCACACTGACATGTTTAATGGAGTTAAGAAGCCATGTGCAGTAATTATGTGGCAATTTGTAATATAGTACATGATGTCTAATAGACACCAACAGACACACTGTGAATACAAAAGGTGCACTGGGTGTATGCTTATTGTTGCATAGTTGCACAGTGACTAGAGCTTTGTAGTGGCACAGTGACTAGAGCTTTGCATTGGCACAGTGACTAGAGCTTTGTATTGGCACAGTGGTACAGTGACTAGAGCTTTGCAGTGGTACAGTGGTACAGTGACTAGAGCTTTGTATTGGTACAGTGGTACAGTGACTAGAGCTTTGCATTGGCACAGTGACTAGAGCTTTGTAGTGGCACAGTGACTAGAGCTTTGCATTGGCACAGTGACTAGAGCTTTGTATTGGTACAGTGGTACAGTGATTGTATCTTTACCAGTACAGGTGCCTCCTTTTAGAAGGTGTGTTGTTTTCAAGCCACCTGGTGTTGCTAATTAATACATTGTATTGGCACAGTGGCACAGTGACTAGAGCTTTGTAGTGGCACAGTGGCACAGTGACTAGAGCTTTGTAGTGGCACAGTGACTAGAGCTTTGTATCGGCACAGTGACTAGAGCTTTGTATTGGCACAGTGGCTAGAGCTTTGTAGTGGCACAGTGGCACAGTGACTAGAGCTTTGTAGTGGCACAGTGACTAGAGCTTTGTATTGACACAGTGGCACAGTGACTAGAGCTTTGTAGTGGCACAGTGACTAGAGCTTTGTATTGACACAGTGGCACAGTGACTAGAGCTTTGTATTGGCACAGTGACTAGAGCTTTGTATTGACACAGTGGCACAGTGACTAGAGCTTTGTATTGGCACAGTGACTAGAGCTTTGTAGTGGCACAGTGACTAGAGCTTTGTATTGACACAGTGGCACAGTGACTAGAGCTTTGTATTGACACAGTGGCACAGTGACTAGAGCTTTGTAGTGGCACAGTGGCTAGAGCTTTGTAGTGGCACAGTGACTAGAGCTTTGTATCGGCACAGTGACTAGAGCTTTGTATTGGCACAGTGGCTAGAGCTTTGTATCGGCACAGTGACTAGAGCTTTGTATTGGCACAGTGGCTAAAGCTTTGCATTGGCACAGTGGCACAGTGACTAGACCTTTGTATTGGCACAGTGGCACAGTGACTAGACCTTTGTATTGGCACAGTGACTAAAGCTTTGTATTGACACTGGCTAAAGGTTTGTAGTGGCACAGTGGCACAGTGACTAGAGTTTTGTGTTGGCACAGTGGCTTAATGACTAGGGCTTTGTATTGGCACAGTGACTAGAGCTTTGCATTGGCAGAGTGACTAGAGCTTTGCATTGGCACAGTGACTAGAGTTTTGCATTGGCACAGTGGCACAGTGACTAGAGCTTTGTATTGGCACAGTGGCACAGTGGCACAGTGACTAGAGCTTTGTATTGGCACAGTGGCACAGTGACTAGAGCTTTGTAGTGGTACAGTGACTAGAGCTTTGCATTGGCACAGTGGCACAGTGACTAGAGCTTTGTATTGGCACAGTGGCACAGTGACTAGAGCTTTGTAGTGGCACAGTGACTAGAGTTTTGCAGTGGCACAGTGACTAGAGCTTTGTATTGGTACAGTGACTAGAGCTTTGCATTGGCACAGTGGCACAGTAACTAGAGCTTTGTATTGGCACAGTGGCACAGTGACTAGAGCTTTGCATTGGCACAGTGGCACAGTGACTAGAGCTTTGCATTGGCACAGTGGCACAGCGACTAGAGCTTTGTATTGGTACAGTGGCACAGCGACTAGAGTTTTGTATTGGTACAGTGGCACAGTGACTATACCTTTGTATTGGCACAGTGACTAGACCTTTGTATTGGCACAGTGGCACAGTGACTAGAGCTTTGTATTGGCACAGTGGCACAGTGACTTGAGCTTTGTATTGGTACAGTGGCACAGTGACTATACCTTTGTATTGGCACAGTGACTAGACCTTTGTATTGGCACAGTGGCACAGTGACTAGAGCTTTGTATTGGCACAGTGGCACAGTGACTAGACCTTTGTAGTGGCACAGTGGCACAGTGACTAGACCTTTGTATTGGCACAGTGGCAGTGACTAGAATGTTGTATTGGCCCAGTGGCAGTGAATAGAATATTGTATTTGCACAGTGACCAGAGGTCTTAGGTGATTACCTCCAAACAGCCCAAACTTGGGCTAACACAGGAGTTGTTCTTCTCTAGAATTTGTGAGTCCACTACAGGTTACACATTTACCCCTGTGTGGGATCTTTTACTTCCCCTGGCATAGACACCAGACAGAAAGGACCACCGGCTTTTAGTGTCTCTTCCGAAAGACACAGGCAAATGTGGGGTGAAGAAATTGCCTAAGTTTCGAAACGGCAGTAGGTGGGATTGAACCACCGTCCCCTCGATTGACCACCGCTCCCCACAAGACTAGGAGACTCTGGGTACAAATCCTGTGTTTAAAATCAACACTTAGTCAAGTTCATCCACACACCATTTTTTAATTGATCAATTACAATTCTTTTTGAATTGACCCCAGCCCTTTTTCCAACTGGCTGAGTGCTTTCTAGAGAAGTTGAAATGGTACTCGAGTGAACAGGTTTGGGGATGAATGAATTATAGTGTTTAGGTTTATCCTTAAGCATCCGATAAACATAAGAACAACAGTTTAGTTTAAATAATTTAAATACAACACACAGTTTACAGTAATATACCTACATGAAACTGTAACCTGACACATTTTAATAGGATGACATACCTTGTGATATCAGTCTGTAAGTTCCCAGAACTAGTTATGTCAGGTGATATTAGACTGATTGTAGTCCAAAGAGTTATGATATTGCCAGTGCAGTAATGATGATGATTATTGGCCAAATGAAGCGGGGTTGGGTAATCACAGAAGTTGTGAAATATTAATTGAGGTAATGTGACATGTAAATAGTAATGGTATATTACTTGACCAAAGTATTGGTTATTAGCAGTGACTTTAAAGTAATGTAGTCAGTTGACATCCAGAAAGTAAAATTTTTACTCACATTTTGCTTTTTTATTGTCGTTTTGACGGTTTTTCTTTGTGGTTGATTGTAACACAAATGTCTGTGTTAAAGGCTGCGGCACTGTTCTAGAAGTGGGTGTATTGCTGTAGTTTCATAGTGCATAAGATCATTAACATTTTGAAACAGTTCTTTTATTTTATGGATCTATTGAATGAGTAACAGAAAAGAAAGCTGTTGTAGTCATTGAAATTGAAAATATAATGTTAAAATGCTTGGTAGTTCGCAAATTCAATGCATATTAATAAATCTATTTCAACACTGTCCCTTTGTGTGGCTAATTGAATGTGCATATTTATTTGGTCATGTATTGTTAAGCGTTAAGTTTAAAAGAACATGTGGACATCTGTTGACATTACATGGTATGATTACATTTACATATCATTGATTAATCAGATACTGTCACATAACATTTAAAGGGAAGTTAGGGATGGTCTCATAATATTTAAATTGAAAACATTTAGTATTGTTGATTTTTGTATAACCTCTATCGCTCCCCAATAGTGGTGTACTGCAAGTACTCATTCAGTAAATACTAAATTCGTACCTAATAATAATCAATAATATTTTTGTTTTAGGTGAGGTGTGTAGCCTTCTAATGTCATCCATTGTTTTTGACTGTTGTAAGGGCCTGACTTGTCTGTATTGTATAGGTTCTCAAGAATATTAATCTATCCATCTTCCAGACATTTTCCAAATGGTTTTGATGTTTTCTGCAGCCAGTCTTGACATCAGTGATGTTTGTTCTAGTTATCAATCAGTGACAAGGTATATTATCAAATTACAGGGTGTATCAAGCCTGCAGACAAATTGTTATAAATCTTTCTCATTATAGCTCGGTGTGATTTTGTGAACTGTGAAGACTACATGAGAGTTGATGTACCTGGTAGTCATTGCTATGTAATATTCATTGCACATGGTTAGGATCATATCTCACGTTCTCCTTCTGTCTGCCTGGCCCAGCAAGCTGAGACATATCCATCTGTCTTCACTGTGTAGGGCAGTGAGTAGATTACACCAGGCTGGGGCTGTGACTAGTCTGTGTAGATGTGTCTATCACGTCTGTGCAGCATAGCCATAGCCACAGCCACAGCCACAGCATAGCATTGGTGCTGTGGCTAAACACAGCTTTGAATGTGTTGCTGCTGTGTCAAGTCTTGTGTCAGTCCATTCACTCTACAGTGTTCCAGTTCACTCAGCTGTATGAATGAGTGCCTGGCTATAAACACTGGTAGATATTTGTATACGAATATTCTTCATGTAGTAATTGCAGCATGGTTAAATGCTTCCTAGAGAAGTAAAGATGGTGGTCGAGTGAATAGGCGTGCCAAACAATAAAGTGATATAATTTCTAGTTGCAGTGATATTTTGTAAACAGTGTCAACAATGTGAAGATCCTGCATGTTTGAATGTGTGTATGGTGAAATCTGTCATGGTGTTTGTCCGATGTGCAATGTGGTAATCCTCCAAAAGTGGTTTTAAAAACAGCAGTATTTTGATTGAGATCACACACAAAATGAGCTGCTTTCGACTGGAGTATTATAGACATTATTGCCACCTGTTTATTTCTGTTCCGGTCCACAGATGGTTAGTCATCACATCCTGGTATGTTACTGGTAAAAAGTGAATGGAATAATTGATGCATGAGTTGCCCACTGCTACCTAAAACGTAGCTTATATAACATTGTGACCTGCTTTCTCTGAGCAATAAAGTTGTAAACGTTTAGGTATGGTTATAGGTTATAGAACATTAAAAGGCCAATTGACTATGTAAATAATTTAAGAACAAATCAGTTACATGAAAATTGCGCCTTGATTTCCATTTCATGTAAAGTTGAAACTAAAACTTACAATTATGCACACGGCAGGACACTGTGTAAATATAGTATTTGTTTAAAATGTAGATACTGTTAAATTGTTAACAAAACAGTACACCAATTATATTAATTTAAAGAAGCGTTGTTAATGTTATTGATCTAAGGAATCAAATACTTGTTGTAATTGACAACCACTTGAGAGACTACAGCTGTAATGTGTCGACATGGTGGAGTGACTGTTCAGATAGAACGAAAACACTATAATATATACGCATGCACGCACGCACGCACGCACGAACGCACGCACGCACGCCACACCACACCACACCACACCACACACACACACACACCACACACACACACACCACACACACGCGCACGCACACGCGCACTGCACACGCACACACACACACGCACACGCACACACACTGGTAGTTGTCCATCACGTGACACAGATGTGACACCTAGTGTTCAGTGCTGCTGCTGTCTGCACTTGTCACAGGACAGGATGTAATTATTTCCACATCAAAGCGTGTGTCTGTCATTAGACATCCAGCTAAGGACATCATCAAATGGCATAAAACATTAGCCAGTACTAGCCCAGATTACGCAACATATTAACATATTAATGCAACATATTAACATTTGACCAGTTAACAAAAGTCGTAGTAATGACCTTTGTTTCTATTGGCCTGGACCTAGTGTATATGTCATAGTTGAGCAGATGAATGAGATTAGAGAGTCACATCTCCATTGACTAACCTGTCTGATTCCATCAGTAGAGTAGGTCAAGTTGCCATTTGATGTCTACTGTTATACCATAATAAAGTACATCACCCAAGTTTCAAATTTGGGGAATTTCACTTTTACTTCTTTCTTAATGATACTGTTTAATTTCTGATGCATGACGGTCAGCATTGTGGCAAATAACATTATCTTCGTTTTGCAGATAGTTGCATTATCTCAATGTGTTGTAGTTGCTCATTGACAGTCCTTGTGTGACACTGAGGATTGTGTAGCAGGGACTAACGTGACACATCATCTGTTGTTGTAGATCAACTTGCGACTGATCCTTGTGTCAGGCAAGACGAAGGAGTTCCTCTTCTCACCCAGCAACTCAGCCGCTGACATCACACAACACGTCTACGACAGCTGGCCCCAAGGTAGGCACCAGCAACACACCACTAGGGGCATCAACACACCACTAGGGACATCAACACACCACTAGGGACATCAACACACCACTAGGGGGAGCAAACTAACCTGTGTTTTACAGTTACACTGTACATTGCTCACTGAGATTGGTGTTAGTAACTTTAAATTAAAACTGTAAAATAATCTGCATACAGTCATCAAGAAACAGAAAACATGTGCTGCAGTTAATAGGTTCTGAGTATGTATATATTCAATAACATTTTGTTGACACAAATTCATATTCATTGCATGCATTCTAATGCTATTTCAAATAGCCTAAACGTGTGTTCTTCCTTTCATTCACTGGAAGCAAAAGGTGAGTTGCTTGTTTAGCCACATTAGCCGCAAGGTAACACAACTGCTTATCTTCTCACCACAACACCCGACCACCTGGTGTCAACTGTGATTACCAAACCACCTCGAAACATACCCCAACATCGATGATTCCATGTCATTTTGATGGGGGACAGGCTTTCTGCCAGAAACATTGGCTCAATGATTGGATATGTTATATATGGATTATAATCTCTACTATGACTACTATGACTCTCAATGTCAGTACATTAAAAAAGTAATCACAGTTGATCAAATTTGAAATGTTCTTCCCAAATTAAAGTGTTTTTCAGGTATTACAGGTTATGTTTTAGCCCAAATTAAAATTAACTAGTATGAGTAATTATTATTGGAAGTTAAAGATTGTATTATTTTTTCTTGATGCCAACTTAGTCCTACACGGTAATTAGTGCAGAACAAAATTACATCAGGCATCATTAATTGACAGTCATGCTCCGCCCACAGTCCACACATTCCACTTGGTATGTCATGATGTTTTGCCAAAGTTGTCCCTGCAGTTAGGTACATTGACAGCGCAGTAATGTTGAAACCCAACACACTGTGTCAGTTGACATCCAATTCACTTCACAAAATGAACAGCAGCAACTAGAGAATAAAATTGCCAATGGCGTCATCATGTGGAACCTGAACTGAGGCTCTCAGGCTTACTCAAACAGAGCGGGGGCGTCACAGTGTAATTACAACATCCGTCTCTTTTTCAAGAGGACTGCTTTCTAATCCTCTTACTCCTCAGAGCATGGGGTATTTTGTTCACTCACGTTGCCTTAATTCTCACAGCCATATTGACAATCACTGGGCTACTGACAGTGCTAGATGTAGCTGGATGAGTGGTCTTTGTGCAGTAATTGGAGCATGGCTGAATGTTTACCCGAACAGTTGAGTATCATTTAGATGAACAGGTCTTCCAAGTGTTGCCACTGACTGTTGATGTGATATTTATAAGTAGTACTATTACAATATGATATACTCTGTAGTTTAGTTTAAAAGACAAGTTTGCAGCAGTGTTTCAGTGGCGCAGGTTCTACAGCGCTGATTTGGTTTTGTTGTTGCTACTGTTCATAGACTTAATAGTTCAATATACTATTGATGATGACTGTCAGTAGTTAGACTTATTATCGATATTGTTGCCATCATATTATGATGCATCAACAGTTTGAATCATGTCTTATGTTCTTGTTGTGTCAGAATGGACAGACGAACAGCCGCCAACTACAAACATTCTGCGCCTCATATATCAAGGGCGATTTCTACATGGGAACGTCACACTAGGAGGTAAGTTCCGGCTTTCAATGACTAGGCAAAAATATTTAATATTGTCCTTGAAGCAAATGCTTCCATTTTACCTGAATCAATGTGTTGATTTTTATTCCAGTGAGTAGCAGCCTTGACGTCAGAACTGCTGTGGGGAATGATGGCTCAGTGTGAGGTTGAAAATAGACCATGTGGTATTTTATTTTGGCCCTGGGGGTCCATTTTTTATGGGACATTTTCTACCCTTGTTGGAAATGGATCTGTCCAACAATCAGTAGTCATCCAAAATAACTATTTCATTTTAAAGTCACGTTAATAATTAATAAAAAAAGAATGCACAGTATGTAACATTATCTCTAGGTCGTATCTACAATAAGCGTTAGACTGGTAATTTTTCTATACATGGAATGTGGACTGTGGTGTATATTTCATGGTGTGCATATTTTGTAGTACAGTGGAACTACTGTGGGAGTCCCTCACCCCCACCACCCCCACCCCCACTAGCAGTTACTGGGTACACACCCAGTGCCCCTGTCTACCACTTGTTCCTTCCACTTGTTCCTTACAGTTGGGTGCAGTTTGGGTGTGGGCTCCACGTAGTTTGTGGCTACAGGTACTTGGGGAAAAAAACTGTTGCACAAATGCAGTGATCAGACAATGACCCCTGTGTTTGTGGTCGTAGGTGTAGGTAAGACTTGTCTGTCAGGCTATTTCCAGACATGTCAGTGCCAAGGGTGTCTTGGTTTCAGTTAGGTGCTGTCTGGGTTTCAGTTAGGTGCAGTCTGGGTTTCAGTTAGATGCCGTCTGAGTTTCAGTTAGGTGCTGTCTTGGTTTCAGTTAGGTGCTGTCTATGTTTCAGTTAGGTGCTGTCTAGGTTTCAGTTAGGTGCTGTCTAGGTTTCAGTTTGGTGCTGTCTTGGTTTCAGTTAGGTGCTGTCTAGGTTTCAGTTTGGTGCTGTCTTGGTTTCAGTTAGGTGCTGTCTAGGTTTCAGTTAGGTGCAGTCTTGGTTTCAGTTAGGTGCTGTCTTGGTTTCAGTTAGGTGCTGTCTTGGTTTCAGTTAGGTGCTGTCTTGGTTTCAGTTAGGTGCTGTCTAGGTTTCAGTTAGGTGCTGTCTTGGTTTCAGTTAGGTGCTGTCTTGGTTTCAGTTAGGTGCTGTCTAGGTTTCAGTTAGGTGCTGTCTAGGTTTCAGTTAGGTGCTGTCTAGGTTTCAGTTAGGTGCTGTCTAGGTTTCAGTTAGGTGCTGTCTATGTCTTAGTTTGCTGCTGAAAGTAACTAAATAAAATTAATAGTATCCAAGTATCCCCTAACAACTAATAAAAAGGTTTTCTTTGAAATAAAATCTGCTGCGTCATCATAAGATGTGAGAGGAAACAAACAAACAAACAAACAAACAAACAAACAAACAAACAAACAAACAAACAAACAAACAAACAAAAAACAGCAGGTTTCTCCATATGTCACAACAAACATGTAAGTAACCCATCAGACAAGGTCACCATCGATACATTAGGCCTTTCAGAAAATATATTTATGTTTCCAGTTACAAGTGTTTACATTTTAAGGTTGGTTAATGGGATATATTTTCCCTATTATATATTTCTTGAAATTATTGCTGGGGAAATGTTTCAAGGTACACTATAAGTAGGCATGTGCATATTTTCTTTGTGAAAAATATATATTTGGAATGAACCTAATACACTTTTCAAATTATATATATATATATATATATATATATATATATATATATATATATATATATATATATATATATATTATTTATTTATTTATTTATTTATTTATTTATATATTTATATTATTAACTTGAAAAGTATTTTGCAATTTAAAGTAGTTTATTTGTATAATAAGAAACCTGCTATGTTTTTGATTTATTTTGACCAAAAAAACATGTTTGATCCCAAGTGTTGATCAGTTGAAGTGGCTCATTCATGATGCATAGACCTTTCTTGTATTTCCTGCAAGATTGAATATCATGATACAAGTGAGGATATTGATGTTGATGTCAAAGAACGTTGAGAATTCCATTGATTGGAGCGATGTTGACTGAATAGGCCGATTCATGATGCTCAAAGTTGATCGCAGACATCACATACCAAAGCTGGATTTATCATCATAGGATTTCACTCTGTGTTTTTAAGATGCTTGGTTTCCTTATTGCTGTGTCTCTCTAGGTTCATAAAATTACTAAGCTTATTACCATAGATGTTATGTTAAACAAATTATGAAATTATATTAGTCACGTCATGGTGAGAGTTCTGTCATAAATATTCAGAGAAATACTGAAGAAATCTGACTTGCTGATCTGTCAACTCTTCCACCTGTAGTGTCAGTGTCAGTGTCAGTGTCATCAGAATGACTTGTACTGGTAAGACAGTAATATTCTTACATTCCTGCATAGAACTGCATAATGTGTTATTTTTCCTACAGTCTGGAATGGTCTTAATATTCTTACATTCCTGCATAGAACTGCATAATGTGTTATTTTTCCTACAGTCTGGAATGGTCTTAAATGGCTTTGTGAACAGTGCTGTAATGGGTGGGGTGAGAGGGGTGTTTGTAATTGGTGGGGTGAAATGGGGAGTTTGTAATAAAGAAAGGTTGGTGAAGGTGATTTGTAATGGGTGGGGTGAGAGGGGTGTTTGTAATTGGTGGGGTGAAAGGGGAGTTTGTAATGGGTGGGGTGAGAGAGGGTGTTTGTAATGGGTGGGGTGAGAGGGGTGTTTGTAATGGGTGGGGTGAGAGGGGTGTTTGTAATGGGTGGGGTGAAGAGGGGAGTTTGTAATGGGTGGGGTGAGAGGGGTGTTTGTAATGGGTGGGGTGAAAGGGGAGTTTGTAATGGGTGGGGTGAGAGGGGTGTTTGTAATGGGTGGGGTGAGAGGGTTTGAATGGGTGGGTGAGGTGTTTGTAATGGGTGGGGTGAGAGGGGTTTGTAATGGGTGGGTGAGAGGGGTGTTTGTAATGGGTGGGGTGAGAGGGAGGTGTTTGTAATGGGTGGGTGAAGGTTTGAATGGGTGGGTGAGAGGGTGTTTGTAATGGGTGGGGTGAGAGGGGTGTTTGTAATGGGTGGGGTGAGAGGGGTGTTTGTAATGGGTGGGGTGAGAGGGGTTTGTAATGGGGGGGTAATGTTTGTGGGTGGGGTGAGAGGGTGTTTGTAATGGGTGGGGTGAGAGGGGTGTTTGTAATGGGTGGGGTGAGAGGGGTGTTTGTAATGGGTGGGTGAGAGGGGTGTTTGTAATGGGTGGGGTGAGAGGGTGTTTGTAATGGGTTGGGTGAGAGGGGTGTTTGTAAGGGTGGGATGAAGGGGTGTTTGTAATGGTGGTGTGAGAGGGATGGGTTTGAATTAATGGGTGGGGTGAGAGGGGAGTTTGTAATGGGTGGGGTGAGAGGGGAGTTTGTAATGGGTGGGTGAGAGGGGTGTTTGTAATGGGTTGGGTGAGAGGGGTGTTTGTAATGGGTGGGGTGAGAGGGGTGTTTGTAATGGGTGGTGTGAGAGAGGTGTTTGTAATGGGTGGGGTGAGAGGGGAGTTTGTAATGGGTGGGGTGAGAGGGGAGTTTGTAATGGGTGGGATGAGAGGGGAGTTTGTAATGGGTGGGGTGAGAGGGGTGTTTGTAATGGGTTGGGTGAGAGGGGTGTTTGTAATGGGTGGGATGAGAGGGGTGTTTGTAATGGGTGGGGTGAGAGGGATGCTGTCAATACAATTATCTGCTGCGGTTTCATCGCAACAGATGGAAAGGAAAGGCTGACCATGGTATGTGGAGATACTTCACCCAGGCAGAGGTAATAGAAGTAATTACTGATGCTGTCAGTGCCTGTGGAAGGTGCCTATTACGAGCTGATGGGGCAGGCACTGGCTGGATCAGCACTGGGTGCAGTGGTGTGGCAGTCATGCAGGTAACTCAGTGGTGCAATTGTCACTGTGAATTACATCCTGGTAGATGAGACGGTCTGGTCTGTGTGTTGCCAGTGCCACTGTGGGCCCAGCTGATGCGAGACATAGACAGTGGATTGTCACCACAGTCATACGTTACTGCTGTCACATCTGTGTTAATTCACACTGTGATCACAGATGTACACCTGTTGTTACTGGCCCTGTAGTCCATAAGCCATGGGTGTGTCTGCTCTCAAACTCTTTGTGAGTTGACACAATAAAGATCCGTGTGCCACAGACGTGGGCGCCATTGCCACAGCGCACGCACGCACTGGGTCTACAGCAGATGATTACTCTAGTCTGTAATGTCTTAGCCGTGATACATTGTTTCCGTTAGTGGTCGTGTGGTTTATATAAATCTGGGTGCCTCTCTCTCTCTCTCTCTCTCTCTCTCTCTCTCTCTCTCTCTGTCGCTCGCTCTAGAGTGATCACAGCCAATTTATGTAGGCTGCATTATTCCAGTAGGTGTGTCCTCGTCACACGTTCCTGTGTGTTGTAAATAAGCTGGGGTGAAAGCCACCTGCATTGGTTATGCCTGTTAGGTGTGGACACAGTCCTTTCACCCTTGGACAACATCCTGAGTTACTCATAAATCAACCCATTGACCATGTAATAGCTCCATGGATAGAGCCCTGGACTGTGCATTGTGAAGACATGGATCCACGTCCTTATGGTGCAGTTCTAAAGCAGGGACAGCTGAGTTCACCCACACATGATCTGTCATGGACTCTCATCATTGCTGTAGTAATGGCAACATGTGCCTGCCGTGATACCACCTGTATCTATAGTGGAAACATTATTAATGTTAATTCTCATTCATTCTTAGAGTATTTTCCATGTAAGTTGCTGCTATATGCACCAACTATTTCTTTCCATTATCAGTGTAAATTTATTCCTTAGAATTTCTGTTCCCTGTTTCAGTCCCTAAATAATATGTAAATTTGTCCAGCAAGTTTTGCTGACTAAATTTGTTGCTGCCACAGCAGGATCAAATAACTCACAGTTTAGTTAAAATATGTGTGGTAGATATGCAAATATACAACTGAAAGTATGTATAAATATTACTAAAATGCAGATGTATGGAAATATATGTTGAAAGCTAACATTCATGGTTGCCTTTAAAATATTGGTGATTATTAGAAACAGTAAGTTTATATAAACAGTGAATGATTGGGCATGATGAATTAGCATTGTCTCTCTTGTGTGACTATAATTGGCTATTCCTATTGCTCTAGTTAGTTTATTATTACCAACAAGTTACCACTGATAGACTTGGTCTTGTGCTTCTGTTGTGCACGCCAGGGGGTCGATGTTTACCAGAAGTCTTCCAGATAACACTTATCTTAACTTCTGAAGCACTTACTGGTGTAGTCCTTGTAAACTTGTTGTGGTGTGAGTTAGTTGGCTGTATGCAAGGCTAACTAAGTAAGTAAACAATGAGTGAGATGGTAGGTTGAAGTAGTGACTAGATACTCTTGATAGAGGGTTTTAGACATTACTCAGTGGGATAAACTGCCACACAACTGCACAGTAGATGGTGGTATTGTTGACAATGTTGTTATCAGTTGTTCAGGATTCCTGACCTGGTGAAGTTACAAAACTCCCTGTTGCTGGGTTGGTGGTTTTGTACGACAGTTTTGATATGCCATATTGCGAATATTTACAGTTAGAATGTTTTGGTCACATAATAAATATTTTGTGTGAGCAACATTTAACTTGCAGTCGTGACTTTGGGCTTATTCAGTGCAATTTGGTGGGCAGTTTGCTTTGAAAAGATGTATTCTAGCATTAAGATTGAATATTATTTTATTATATGAAAAAAGAGTTGCAGATAATATTGGTTTAATTTTAAGTGAGATTATTTTATATTGTTGAATCATATGACATTTTGCAATGTGAATCCTTAATGGTATGTGCTTTAATAAGCACTAGGCAGACAGTTGCAATGTGAACTATGATCATCATTGTTCGACATAGACATTTGCAATGTGAAGCATGGTTGTGTACTGGATATGTCAAACTAAACTTGCTGTTGAGTGTGATATGAGTGAGTCTGTTGCACCTAACACTGTATTGATTTGTGTAACAAGATGATTCCTACAGCCGCCAACAGAATTAGAAACACTGATATTGTCAACAGGTGTGATTCTGTAATTCTAATCTTTTCTCATTTGTGTTGTGCTTATTCAGCTTTCTAACACTACATATCAATATCAGCTACATGTATTTAACTGAAGTGCAACCCAGGAGTAACATTTCTCGGAGAACACAGTTAATGTTCAAAGAATAACACAAACAGTGTCTTTAATGTCTTCAGATCAGACACCAGGTGAAGACTCCAATAAATGACTATCTTTTATTTATTATACAAAGTTGTCATGGCTGCTGACGTCAATGTTTCAGTCATGAGGATTGACTTCCATGCTACTGTATTTACTTGTTGAGATATTTGAAACCAGTAGTAAACAAAAGTGTGGTGACACAGTGAAATCTTGGTGTCATCACATGCACCATTTAGTTTGTGATGCCCATGCTGTTACATGACCAACTAGTTCCTTGATGAACAAGACAGTGCAATACATCTGAGTACAGAATCATAGTGACTTTGCAGAACAGTAATATATATATATATATATATATATATATATATATATATATATATATATATATATATATATATATATTACTGTTTAGACGAATATATTTCCAAAGCACTGTTTTTTGTGTGTAGTATAATACGTATGTTCACATTCAAACTATGTAAGGTTCGCTTATGTCGTAATATATTTTTTATTTCGATTACTTGTGTCATCATCTCACACAGAAAATACCATACCCCTGACAGCTTTGGCGTCACAGTTAGTTAATGTTGACAGAGTAAACATTGGGCTGTACATTCTGGTGTCAATTATTCTGTAGCTGCCTTTGTGCTTTGGCCTTGGTTTTGATGGTGTCATTTCCTGTGTTGCAGCTTTGCAGTTGCCGCTGGGTAAGACCACAGTGATGCACTTAGTGGCGCGGGAAAATCTACCAGAACCTAATAACCAAGGTGAGTACTGCCTGTGCCCTGTGGGGTGACACTGACACTTGAAGGGTCACTGTTAGTTGACCGGTCTGTGTCAGTGTTGTGGTCACTGTTTCTGATTGGTCATTCAACCAGCCAGCCTTTTCAGAAGATTGTCACCGAGTTGACGACACTGACACCACGCTGACTACATTTGAATGTTCACCTTCCTCAGTGCTTCTTTTGTGTCCCCAATTAATGTGACACAGCAAACACTCAATAGCTGGACACAGACACAGCTCCATTGGTGAGAGCTAAGTTATTACATACAAACAACACATACAGTGGCTTAGTTTTGACCCCAGAACTAACATTCAGTGCTGTAGTATCTATGTGCCCCCTACAGGTCTGTCACAGGAAGGTGTCAGGAGTGCAAGGTCTTGTTGGATAAACTTACGCTGCATTTCTGTGCAAATAACTTGTCAATCTGAGCATGCATAACATTAGAATGTTGTCACCATAAACATTCATGAAATTAACATCTAGGGGAGAACGCAAACTATCAACATTTAATCTCGAACTCTCCATGCATGTCACATGAAAACGCACGCTTCCAAATATTTCAAAATCCCTCTGCATTTGAATGTCATTGAACGAAATCATTGCTTATATCTATGTATAGATGGCACATGTGAACTATGCAGATTTGCATGTTCAGTGCAAAGCTGCGGTCCAGATCGATCAATATACATAATACACATGTACTGGAGACGTAGTACACGCTTCAGTCTCAGCCCCAGGCTTACACCATGTAGGATATGAGGCCACTATTTATTTGTCCACTTGTTAAACACTTAATTTGGTGTGCAATAGTAGTTATTATTTAATTAAGCTGCTAAGAAAAATCTTCACTTTCTGCAATTTGTTTGCAAGATATTTGATTTAAAGGATGCTGTCTGTCAAATGCCCTCTGAAACTACCTGATGCTGTCTTTGTACACAGAGGGTCCTAACATTGTCTGACACATTCATAAAAATATATTTCCAAGAGCCACAAGAAAATTTGTTTCCTGTACAGGATAAATGATGTTTATTATTTCCTATCAAAATGTTTTCAGGTGAACCAAAAGTCCCACAAAATTATGAAAATCACTCAAAACAGTTATCCAGGCTGACATGCCATGCTTGACTGGTCCAGCACCATTGAGGTGTATTGTGACTGCCACAGAGTGTGTTGATCTAGTGCTGAGGTGGTGACCTGAAAGCTGCTATTACATGATTGCAGCAAAGGCACTGTGCACCATTAAGATAAGGACTTTATGGCTGCTCAGTTCTTGCATTGGGCCACCTTATGGCCTGGGAAAGAGGCAGACAGCTGGAGATGGGCAGGCAGACTGAAGGAAACCTCAATTAGGAGGAGTGATAATGTAAGCCCAAGTAAGAGGGCTGGTGAATGAGCAGCCTGCCAGCCTGTCTCACTGAGCATGTGTACATGACGTCACACAGGCTGCACGACCCTACTTCCAGGAGCAAGGACACAGCTCACCTTGACTTCCAACAAAGCCACCATGTTTGCATGATGTCATTGATGTGTGAATATGTTGATTGATTGCTTGCATTCTTTCAATTTGACATGAGCAGGATCTCAATGCACATGTACTGGGCCTGTAGGTAAACACAAACACACCATCTTGTATACGAGTAGTGTTTGTGTAAATGTGGTGACCCCCCCCTCACCCACCCAAGCCTATTGTGATCAGGTGTTCTGGGATGAAGTCTGGCATTCTGTAGCAAGGAGATATAATCACCACTTTCTGGTGCCTCCAGTGGTTTTTCTTGGGACTGCCAACTTGTTGAACTTGGATATTGTTGGCCTCATTCTGTCAGTAGAGCCTGCAGGGGCAGCAGCAAGGACGCGTTCTGGGGAGCTGCAGGCTAAGTCCAGGGCCAACAGACACCAGCTGGCTTATAAATATTATGTCTGGCAGTGGGGAAGATGTCCAGTGAAGTGGCAGTATTAGGTTGAAAGTGTGCCCAGGCAGTTGGCATGTGGTTACAGACAGTACACCCTGAGCTGGGAAGTGGGAAGTGAAGGGTGGGAAGGTGGAGGTACAGTCAGCCCCTGATGTCATAATTACCGGGTAGTTGTGTTCAAGTCACGTTTTAAGGGCTGCAGTCATTTATAATAAACATTTTGATTACCTGTATGTGTGCTGGTTTCCTGGAAGACCCAATTATTAGTGTCCTGACATGACTTGTAGTAGTTAAAACAGCCCCATGTAGTGCTAACATAGCAGTGGTTTAGTTTCCAAGTTGTTTTTCTGTACAATTAGACAGTCGACTATAAGTTATGCATTTACCCTCTGTGTGGGATGTTATACTTCTCCAGACATTGACACATGATAGATGGACCGATAGACACATAATAGATGGACCAATAGACACATGGTAGATGGACCGATAGACACATGATAGATGGACTGATAGACACATGATAGATGGACCAATAGACAAATGATAGATTGACCAATAGACCTGTGATAGATGGACCAATAGACATGTGATACATGGACCAATAGACACATGGTAGATGGACCAGTAGACACCTGATAGATGGACCAATAGACACATGGTAGATCGACCAGTAGACACATGATAGATGGACCATTAGACACATGATAGATGGACCAATAGACATATGATAGATGGACCAATAGACACATGATAGATGGACCATTAGACACATGATAGATGGATCAATAGACATATGATAGATGGACCAATAGACACATGATAGATGGACCAATAGACACATGATAGATGGACCAATAGACACAGGATGAATGGACTAATAGACACTGATAGATGGACCAATAGACACATGATAGATGGACCAATAGACACATGATAAATGGACCAATAGACCTGTGATAGATGAACCAATAGATACATGCTAGATGAACCAATAGACACATGATAGAGGGAACAATGGACATGTGTTAGATGGACTAATAGACAAATGACAGATGGACCAATAGACATGTATTAGATGGACTAATAGACACTTGATAGATAGACCAATGGACATGTGTTAGATGGACTAATAGACAAGTGATAGATGGATCAACTGCTTTGCAGTCTCTTCCAAAAAATACAGACGGAGTAAAAAAAATTGCTCAAGTTTCAAAACACGGGTTCTTAGTAGGATTCCATTCCTTAATAACATAAAGCAATCTTGGCTGTGCAGTATTAATAACGTCATGTTTTGACATGAAAACCTATATATTCACTTGTCTGCAGAAATCTCTGTTGAATTCTTAGAAGCAACCATGGGGATTTTGAGTTTATCGATCAAGTCACACGTGTTAGTGATTTGCTTGGGTGGCAGGCCAGCAGGAGTGAGACGGGCTGGAAGACTAGTATTAGACTATGCATGTCTACTGATTATCTCATCACTTGTTAGCAGCGTGTGAATATTTGTGTTAAGCCCAGCAACAGGAAACACATTAATGTTCATTTCTGTTTCGGTACAAAATATGACAGAAATTTAGCAGCACTTTTATGGGATTGGTGAATGTATAATAAATACATACAACACAGACTGTCATAAGTTATACATATTCTAGTACAGTTAATATCATCAAATATAAGATGAGTAATATCTCAATGAATATACTGACTCCATACAGTGCTGCGAAACTGTATTTCATTAGTACTTTGTAAGTGTTTACTAATTTACTGTTATTGTATGTATT
The DNA here is from genome assembly GCA_025642075.2 of Ridgeia piscesae. Lineage (NCBI taxonomy): Eukaryota > Metazoa > Annelida > Polychaeta > Sabellida > Siboglinidae > Ridgeia > Ridgeia piscesae. Next base: position 20,128 of record JAODUO010000253.1, on the reverse strand, counting down.
TATTATTTTCACATGTGTCATTTACATAACCTATCAGTTGTTGTACAAATGAATTTTTAGTGCTTATGAATTAATTTAACTGGATTTATTAAGATTTACAGCATTATTATTCATTATAGAGCTGTATTATGAATGATTAAATGGCTTCTGGAAAAAAACATTCCCATTTGATATGCAAGAGAATTATACATTTATTATTATTGTCAATGCATTTATAATTTTACCACTTAGCTTATGTTATATACATAAAGTGTCACCATATGTGCCACACAGATACGCAGTCAGGTAGAGTTGTCACGATGCCACATCTCAATGTCACCACGTGGCAGGGCCACAACTCTGGAACACTGCTAAATATTTTATAACTTGTACCTATGAAGGCCAACCACGACTTTTCAGAAGTGATCTGACTGACACTTGAAAGCTATTTTTACAGAGCATGAGTGCTTTAAAGGCTACCACTGACCACCAATCAGCAGGTAATCGGTTCTGCTGTGATGTTAGAGTTGTCTCAGTTAATAGCATGTCCATTCATGTATTGGAAACTGCAAAGGTATTCCTTTCAGCTTCTATCTTGGCAGTTGGAAGCCTTAGCCTTTTCTGAATCTGTAACAAAATAGTCAATTTATTAGAAATCATGTCTATGTATGGGAAGAATATGGGAAAGAATAAGCTCCCAGATGTACTTTTCCCATGGGAAAACAAATAACACACAAAACAACCATTTTTTAGTACAGTAAATATCGTGTCATATTGTGACTCGTGCATGGTGATACACCGTGTATTGTGAGGGTATTGTAAATATTGTGTCATATTGTGACTCCTGCATGGTGATATGGTGATACACCGTGTATTGTGAGGGTATTGTTGCTGTTACTAGAACTTACTACCAGTGGTAACTCAAACTGTATCATTACAACAATAACCAAAATGTTGTCAGTGATAGAGGCCTTTGTCTGGCACTGAATGAGCCCAGTAGGAGAATGAAGTCTCTGTGGATGTGGCTGTAGCTGTTGACCTCCCCATCTGTGGATCAGCTGTGACTCCATGAGTCATCATTGTAGGGTCTCACTGCCCAGAGAGACAGATCTACATCTCTACAGCAGATAGAGTTGTAGCAATACAATTGTAGTGTAGAATCAACATAGCACAAATCCTGCCAGATGACTGCCAGTGTGGGTTAAGGCTAGTGCCATGTAGTCTGCAGTAGAGTAGATTACTCAAGTGTCTCACTTACTGTGCCACATTTACATGAATAACCCAACGGTCAACCAACCTAACACAGTTGGTTTTCAGTATTTTTCCTGCAAATGGTGACAGATGGTTGGACAGTTTGGGTGTTACTGTTAGCGAAGATGTTCTTGTGTTGCAGAAAGTAGGTTACGTTACAAATGGCCTCACTCAGTCGTTGACTGCAGCTCATTCAAAAAATCAATGACTAAAGATCTGACGTTGGTTTTTAATGCAAGACTTACCTCTAAAAATACCCCACCATCTGCTAGCATGTAGATGTAATATCACAAATAGGATCCAGCCTGTCAAGTTATTTAGATCGGATGATTCATAACCAGAACGACCTACATAATCACAGCCAGTTCCCTGTTTACATCACAAGGTGAACAGGGCCAGTGGGAAAGTAAATAAATGTTCTGGTAGGTTTCAGCTAACAACTCCAGAAGCCACTGAGTCTCAGAGGCACAGATGGCTGGGTGATATCCTCTTACCACACGAGGGCCTCAGTTAGTGGAAATTATAAAAATAAACAAAATCACAGTAAACAAATTTGCCTACCAATGAAACTGCTGTTTACATGTCAACTGGTACCCATGGGTATAGAAGGTTGTCAGTGTCAACCCATTTGTGGTGTCAAGGCAAATGACAATACAGGACGTCATTTCATGTGTTGAGCTCACCACTGCCTCATTGGCTGCCTCATTCAATGCTTGCACGGCGCTACAGTGATTCAAATGTCAGCTTATTGGCATCATATCTTATTTATAGCTTCATACGATATCTAATTTTATATTTCAGTGATCATGGAGGTCGCCCAGGCTCACCATGCGAGGCTCATGTTTCACTAGGTCAGAGGTCAAGCACAGTATGCTTATTTGTTACTTGCTGTCTGTTACCTTTTTGGTAATTTTACGTGCACCATAATGACCTCGAAAACACTACTAATAATTGTTGTGTAATGTAGTTTTTTTTTAATCCCAAATTCACAAGTGAAATAATAACTTTGTTGTAGAAAAGGTAAATGAAAGTTGTCGTAGCATAGCATGGTGTCCTGTCCACTGAGGTGCTCAGAGTTTTACACTTCAGTCACCGGTTGACCTGGTCACTCGTGTACCATATTGACTCTTCTGGAAAGCATTAAGATGTGGTGCAGTTATTGTGTGTATTAATTTATCCATGTTCACTGGCACTCATGCATCGGAATGAACTAAAGTAATATGGAATGAACAACATTTTGCAAACTTCAAAATGATGGTTGACTGTGATTGTACAAGAGATGCCATTAATTAAGGTAGTGAGTGAATCATCTACACACAGGGCCCCAGACTAAGAACTCATCTCATCTGTTCACCCTTTGACATACTGAAGGCTGATGCTGTATTTGCAGAATTCAAATTTCACACACCATTAGTTGCTTATACATTCACCGAAGTAAACTGTGACCATATTTGTATTTTGGAAATAATTGATAAAATTGAAAATTTTCAGGCTTCAAAACAATTAAAACAACTTTTTTCAGAATGTGTTTCCTATCCAAGTTATGGAGAGAAAAATTAATGGCCACATCCGTGTGTTCAACCACATCAGCTCCAAGTTCAGCCACCGGTCGACCATCAGTGATGGTCGCCGGCTATGTGAGTGGATTATCAGAAATCCATGCTGTGAAATGGTCAGTTAATAACTCGATTGCCTGTGCATCTAGATGAAGGCGTCACGTTGTTATTGCAACAATCAGATGTTTGCTTGACCGGCCAGACCCTGGGAGTCTCTGCATGTAGTTGTTGTGCAGGCAGGTTAGTCAATCTGATTAACCCTCCTCAGCCATATGGCACGGTGGAGTGTGGTGTGTCTAGAGACAGACTACGTGCCAACATGTCACAGTGTACTCCTTCTATTCCCATCAGTTGTGCTAAGTCTTTAGCCGTCAATTTTCTAAATAAATTTCACAGGTCTAGAATTACTGAACATCCTGAAAGAAATTTGAAAATGCTGTTCTGATTTTTGAGTGAGTGGTGAACGACCATCCAACTACTTTGTATGAAGACGTTATTACGTAGTTGATGAGCTTCTAGTTGGTAGATTGTTATCAAGAACGAGGCAGAAGGTAATTTCAACCTGGTTTCGTGGGACCTTTGTCTGTAATCTGTTTCATGTGAACGTTGATTTGTTTAGGAAGCACGCTCGTTGATTTCGTAGAAACAACATGCGTGGAAAATGTAAATTCCTTGATGCTTGGCTTAGTCCCCGCCGTACGGAAAATGGATTTTTCATGTGGACAAGTGACAGTAGTGAAGTATTTACAATATTCCGCATTGGTCATTAAACATGGTTATGGAAAGTGATTGAATTATAAATTAGAAATAGTGGGTAGAATGGCCTGTATTCATGCACAGTTAATCAGATGCAAACAACTGCACACTGATGTACACCGAGTATTATTTAGTGATTCTACCTCAATATTATTAACAAATCTTAGTTGCACAGAATTGTGCACTGTCACTTTTCTGGTTTGCTTATTTGTAAATGTTTCATATCTTTTGGTTGGTCAGATCGTTGGACAAGCTATTTAATTATTCTTTACAAAATCAGGTAAGTTATGTGAATACAAATGCTAAAGGACGTTAGTAATTAGTTATGTACACAAAGATACATATTTCTCCACACCTACTTTATCTTCACTTGAGTGGTCATCTTCCCGCAGACATAGATCACACTTACAGACTCGCAGCAGTTATTGATTCTGTGGTTTCTTATGAAGCCCAGCCTGGTTCACACAGGATATTGGAGGGCTTTGTTTTGTATCCTTTGTCACCGACTCAACCATTATTGGAAATAAATATAGTCTACCTCCAGTTGCAGCTATAGGCACACGTACACCTAACATCAACGTCAGTTTTTGTAGGATTATACCAGATCACCAGTGAAGAAACACAAGTCATTATGGCACACACATGCATGTATGCACACATTCATGGACATGCAGACCACACACATGCACATGTTTCGACTGACTGCATCTTTTGTTGTTCACTTTGATTCGCTGCCAAGGTTGTTTCAGTGAAATGTTTCATCAGAACGCCACCTACGTACTTGAGCCAGTGATGTTTGTTGGGAATTAAATGGTGATCGATAACAATAGTTAGTTGCCTTTCACCAGATGCAGCGACGAGTCGTTTTTGCCAACGGCAGTATTGAATGACGAGAATTGTTTGTGTGGCCTGCCTTCTTCTTTTGTCTATGTAGTATTACGTCACTCTACTTTATTATTCCAGGAAAGGACTGACTTTAAAAGTATACCGGGATAATGCTAATTTTCTTGGAAATTGTGTGCCAATGGCAATATTGAATGACGAGAACTGTTTGTGTGGCGAACCTTCTTCTTTTGTCTATGTAGTATTACGTCACTCTACTTTATTATTCCAGGAATAGACTGATTTTAAAAGTATACCAGGATAATGCTAACTTTCCTTGAACTATGCAGTGATCTTGGAAATTGTGTGATAGTATTTTCTCGACATCTGACATGATGACATCCTAAGAACACTTTGTAGTCATTGCCAACAATGACACAATGTTTCTCACAACTGATGGAATCATCCAGGAAGTTGTTGCCTTTGTCACCCATGAGCCACAGCTGGAGATCAATGGATTGGTGTACATTTTGTAGGAAAATGGCATGTTTATGAATTCCTCTGTCTTGCTGTTTATTCATTCACAAGACACTGACAAGACACAGATGTTTGTCGATGTTGCATAATTTAGTTTACCACGCCCTTGGGGAATATTGTTACTTTCCATGTCACAGCACTTTGCAATTGGCTTCATCATTGCTTAATTAATTCCTCCAAGCCGGCTGATTGAAAGTGACATGGTAGGACCAACATTCACATGCTGTTCTACTCAGTTGTTACTTGATGCAGTTAATGATGATGTCATAGGAGTTTAAGTGAAGGTTCCAGGTGATTGTAGCTCTCTATGACCAGGCACTAGGGTCTGTGAGGGTGGACACATTCTGCTACTCTCTCGTAGTATGATAAACACACACACACACATATATATTATATAATTTTTATATATTATATATATATATATACATATATACGATGAAATACCACATTACATTTAATTATCTCATATATGTATATATGTATATATATATATGATAATTAAATGTAATGTGGCATTTCATCATATATATATACCCCGGTATATATTTATATATATACACACACACACATGTATATATATTAATACAATGTAATAATAACTAATATTAATGTGCATTAAAGAGAGTTTGAGGAAGAAGCTAGTGAGGGGTTTGTTATTGAGGTCAGTGGTCTGGACAGTGATAGAAGGGAAGGGGAAATGTGAGTGGTTAAGGAAGAGACTACAGGCAGGTGGAATAGACAGCGGTATTTGGAATGACAGCACGACAATGTGTGGAAGGAGTTGTAGGCATGGGAACAGAGAACAATAGACATCAATCAATTTTTTCTTTTTTTCGTAACAACAACAAGAATACATTATACATGTACATGAGCAATCAAATGAGACATTATAATGAGACAGACAGGTGGAATGGAAAGGGATGATGTAGCAGGCTGTGTGACATGAGATCAGGGATGGGAGGAGTGAAAAGAACTAGGGATAGTATTGGTGCTAGCCTCAACCTGGACTTGGGATAGAAGAAAGTGAAGTAACGTGTGGTTGTGTCACACTTGGCTGCTTGGTGCCATCCATCTACCATTCATCTTCATTCCATCTATTGCCCTACATCATTACATCATGTCAGTTGCCTCCTGAGAAGTGTCCGTCTCATTCAACCATTCCACGACACTCCGCCACTGGTGCTGAATTTACTATATATCTTACTCAATTTGCAATGTCCAAATTGACGGGTAAGCAAGAAACATGCTCATTGATCGGCTGTTGCCAGTGGTTTCACTGCTCAGTGTGATGTTGTGATGTAGTTTTATTAATGGTAGAACAACTACAGAGAACATTTAAGGAGCGGTGTCTGTTTTATCAACTAAAGCATTAATGTCACTGGAAATGGAATACATTTTTCATCAAACAGAAGACAAATTGTATAAATGATGGATAGGAGAAAGTGATTTCATTGGGCTGTGGCAATGCATGGAAATGTCCTTGTTTTCTGCCATTCTGTCCCCATCATTTGGGAAGTGGGAGTTGTGGTGCGCTCATGATACAGCACTGGCTGCAGACGCTGGTGTATCATGTTTGGAAAATCAACAATGTTTTTCTTTGGAAAATTGCTGCATAGAATGTTACGTGAAGCAGATGCTAGTCCTTGAATAAAAACAATGTGTTATTGTTTTGAATGTCTGTGTTTTGAGATTATCCCCATGAGCATGCTCTTTTGGGATCACCCCTAAGAGGAAGCTATTTGAGAAGACCCCTGAGTGTGGCTATGTAGGTTGACAGGTGTGCAATAGGAAGTGTTTATTGCAGTTGCCTTAAGTAATCACACTGTTAGTGCATAACAATAGCACAGCCAACATGTAGTTGGTGATCTGTGTGAGTCGACTGATTTATTTTTACGAATTTCTCCTATTGTATTTCACTTACAGCACTGATTCCTGACCATGTTTTGCTACTAAAACAGTAACATTTATTACTGATTATTACTTATGAAACACACACTGAAACTCCAAAAATATTTCATGATGACCTAAACAATTTGGTATATTTTAAAGAATATAACATTGTCCCGAGGCCTTCTGGTAATGATTATTTCATAACCACATCCTACTAGCAAGATAATGGCATCTGTACCGCGTGGTAGAATAACTGCCATATTTGCACTTGTGTTAGTCAGCAACATGCACCATTTTGTGTAACCGTGGAATATACACTTGGTTTCTTTGTTAGGCATGTTTTATGTGGAAGGCTGTGGTAGACGCCTTAGGCAAGGCAAGTGTTTCCCCTATTAGATAGCCTGTGTTTACCCAGTGGCAGCAGTATTGTGTGGGGAGTAAGACGATCTGTCGGGTCAGTTTCTCGGGTCCATGTAGATGGGATTGGCTAAGATGTTTGGTCTCATTAGCCTTGAATCACCTACACAGCCGAAGCCGCAGGCTTTGTGTTCACCCAAGAATTGTGGACAGTAATCGAATAATGGACAATTGTGTATTGTCCACGCAAATCAATTGTGCCTGTGGATTTAACCTTGACTATGTCAGTATATGAGGGATCTGTACCAGATGACAGCAGGTTCGGGAGACATCAGACTTGGGGTTGTTGTGTGTAGTAGCAGTGGTTCACTTGCATGATGCACTTGATGCAGTTACCACTGGAGATGCAGCTGAGAACAAAATGCAAATGACATTGACCTATTTACAGCACTCAGCAAGACCTTTCGTAGAGTAGCGGGTGACACGTGATTGTTTTATTGTGTCCTCATCTGTGACATATAAAACTAACCTTTTGAGGCAGAACAACGAAGCCTCACAGAGGTCTTACGTAACAGATATTAAAGATGAACTATGATTCAGTTAATTCTTTGAACAGTATTTTCTATTGTAGCATTATGTTGTAAAGGAAAAAAGTGCCACTGTTACAACATAGAGGCACAGTAACATAGTCACATTGTCAGTTGAGTGGATCATGGTTCAAGCCCACCTGATAGTACAATGTGTACAATTCAGTTAAACAATGTTTACAATGCTGTTTGAACATAGTAATTTTTTTCACCTGTCTACCTCAATTTTATAATAGATACTCAAACTAATGTGTTGCTTGCCATCTTAACCTTACAGATAGGTAACTTTGTAACTAGCCAACCTTAGAGGAAAACAGAACATAAATGCATTGATGGAATACTTAGTTGAGGTTTGCTGATTACACAACAGAATCTGTTGAGTCTCTTGCGGGTGATTAAACACTATGATATGACGTCTCCACTCCACTGGTGGAGCACAAGACACAGGCGTGGAGAACTGTCTCCACTCCACTGGTGGAGCACAAGACTAGTGAGTGGAGAACTGTCTCCACTCCACTGGCGGAGCACAAGACACAGGGCGTGGAGAACTGTCTCCACTCCACTGGTGGAGCACAAGACACAGGGCATGGAGAACTGTCTCCTCTCCACTGGTGGAGCACAAGACACAGGGCATGGAGAACTGTCTCCACTCCACTGGTGGAGCACAAGATACAGGGCGTGGAGAAATGTATGCACCACACGGTCTAATGGATGGAAATAGCTAGTGAGCCGACAGGAAATCAGGAGCGATCTGGAGCAGTTTGCGACTAGGGACGCACCCAGGAGCTACTTGGTGCATTGATGACGCCTCGGCACATATCTCATGTGCACGGCAGCTCACTTCATTGATTTCTGACTGCTCACTCAGTGGCCATGGCAGCAAGCATCATGTTAGTGTCTCACCAGGCAACAGTTGTTGTGTCATCACTTTGTCTCTCACACATCCAGCTGGCTACTGCACCCAGGGGCGGTCTGTTACCCTCCACCCAAACAGTTGGCTCCATCACCTCTAAGCTATAGGGTAGATGGACCAGTGACCAGTACAGTAGATGACCACCACACCCGGTGGGAATGGGATAGATGAGCTACATACTCAGTAAGGTGGATGAACTCTCAACCAGAAGGCTAGATAGACACTCCTTTCAGTAGTAGTTCCTGGCACTCGGTCTGTAGCAGTCAGTTACATTCAAGTTCTAAGGATGAAACAATACTTCTTCTGCATGCTCTGTGTGTTGCTGCGTTTGTTTCAGTTTTTGTGGCCACCTAGTTCTTTGTCTTTGTTTTCATATCCCACTAACATCCAGCCATTTTTGGTCCTTCCCGAGTTCTCATCTGATGATTTCACTCCACAATTAACACTGTCACTGTCCAGTGACAGTGTTAATTAATGTCCAAAGAGGGCACCTAGTCCTAATCTTATGTCCTGTCTCAGTCTCGTCAGATGCATCTGGGGTATGGTTCGTCAGACTTGCTCTGTTTGCCTGTGGATTACCATTACTGTTTCATATGTGCTGTACAAAGGTTAGATCAAACACACCTGTCAGATGAACAACTCACATGTAATGCTGTGTCATAGACTCACACGTTTGGTCAGTGGCTCTCCTCTAAGTCTAAGTGATGATGGTATGTGCAGAAGGAGTTTCACTTGTTTTGACCAAGCGACAAGCGACTTGAAAATAGATACTTAAAAAAATTCCTAGTGATTTACATATAAAAATTACATAGAAAGTATGAAGATAATGTAAAATTAAGAACAACTGTTGCAACCACTACAACAAGAAGACATCAGGCCACAATAAATATGATAAATGTTTACTGTCTAACAAGTTGTACCTATTTAATAAGCTCAAACATTTGTTTATTTTAGGTCACCAGATATAAAACTGACATTTAGAGGATAAGCAGCTGTGTCAGCTGTAGAGGATGCCATGTGGTTAAATATGCAGCTCTCATGTTGACAGTGGTCGTGATAATCTCACAGTCGTGACAACCAATTGAGTGAAATGTCTGTTAATTATTACACCCAATCCCCAACTGTTCACAGGGTCATGGAACAAACACACAACATTTAGTAAACAATATTCATTTTGTTTACTTTTCAGGGCTCTGAAGTCTGTTATACACGTAGTTAGAAGTAGTGATATGTTTCCTTGGTTGTGGACTGTGTATCTGTGTGGTGATGTGTACCACTGTGTTACCAGCGCCAGTGGATGTCACACTTAGATTCTACAGTGATGTAACAAAAGGTGAACATTGTTTCAAGCAAATGTTCACACAATGTACCTATAGAGAATGATTAATTGTAGTTAATAATAATAGTTTGGCATAAATTCAATGATATCATCACTTGGCAACATCCTGAATACTTGGACCTGACTGTCAATAACTAGCCACTGTTGACAACATGTTGTTGATGTGTTGGTCACTTGTTATTGTCTGTTGCATGGTGATGTGTCGACACATTAATTGTGTTGTTGAACAATGGTTCTGGTCAGTGTGTAATTTGTGTTATAAATTGATTGTTTGCATAGATGACTTGCTATGTCACTGATGTGTGTTGAAGAGATGACTGGGTACATGGTGTGTTAGTGACCGGGTACATGGTGTGTTAGTGACCCGGGTACATGGTGTGTTAGTGACCCGGGTACATGGTGTGTTAGTGACTGGGTACATGGTGTGTTAGTGACCTGGGTACATGGTGTGTTAGTGACCCAGGTACGTGGTGTGTTAGTGACAGGTTGTTTATGTTATAAAGACTACCAGGTGATATTTTGATGTCTTAATATGCAAATGTAGAGGTTATTTGGTGACATAAATTTATTGACGTGTCATGTTGACTGTTTCAGGTCAACTGAAGAAGGACAAGAGTGGAGAAGGCACGTGTAGCAACTGCTGTGCGATTCTCTGAGGTCGCCCAGCCTAGAGGGCGACACCGAGCCATTGTGGTGGCGCCATCTGGTGGTGTTGCAGCAGCAACTGCCTCCTTCGTTTTTTGCGGCACTGTGTGGCAGACATTTATTGCGCCCGACATAGCCGTGTTTATCAGTCGTGGACGACATGACGCTGGTGAGGACTGAGTGGAGCAGGACGTGCTCCAGTGTTACTACTGACTGGAGTGTCACCATGATGACAGACAGGTTACTGGACACAGGTGTATTGTCACTTGAGCTGTGGCCTCCGGGAACGACCACTTCCTTTCTAGCCGGAGTGGAGAGCAGTGTAACTCGACGTCAGACATAAAAGTGTTGTTGTTGTGTTTTAACCATGCCGCGGTGTGTCGGCAGTGCACTGGTGGTGTCAGTCATTTCATTGCGTGTTGTCGACCGAGTGACGCGTCTGTCATGTTGTGTCGTCAGTGTCGACTTAAGGTGTTAGTCATGTGTGCACGACGGTCATGTCACATCAGGTGTTAATCATGTGCACGTGATGTTGTTATTATCTTGTGCACACACACGCACACACAGACGCACACACGCACACACGCACACACCAGCACCACACACACACACACACACACACACACAGAAGACGCACGCACACATGATGTTGATGTAGCGCCAAGGGTACACACATGATGTTCATGTCATACGAGAGTGTACACACAATTGTCATGTCACACCATGATGTGAACATGATGTTCATGTTGCGCCAAGGTGTAAACATACTACTATTATGTTCATGTTACATGTGGTGTTAATCATGTGCAGACACATGATGTACCTGTCGCATCAACACAACACTCAATGCTGCCTGTGTTAAATGCAACTCTAGAGTAGATGAAGCCAACACGCCTGTCTGCTTACCTAGTACCTACCTGTCAGTTGTCGTTGCCGTGGAAACGCATCGTATCCATGGTCACGATTTGGAGAGGTGTCAACGCCCTAACCGCGCAGTCTGTGCAGTGCTGGCAATTTCTCGGTGTTGACGGCTCCACGTATTATTTCCATCAGTCGAAATGCGATGCTTAACCAGAATGTCTGATGCAGATCAAGTTCGTTGCCCACCAGGGAGTTTTGTTTTCCTCATTTCTCACCAGGGTGCCACAACTTACTTCCCAGATGCATATAATTACAGGTGGGTAGTTGCGGCCATAATCCAGATTTTTTTACTGCACTTGCAGAGCCTTGCTACTGCTGGATCAGGATTACATGCTGTTTTGCTAAGTTCTGCCGCAACACACAGGGTGCCATTCTAGGGCTGACTTTTGTAATTATTTGATTAGGGATTTGATTGTGATAAACAACTGAGCCCACGACAAGATGCAATTGTCTAATGTTATGATTCGATGCCTAACTCATCAGTCACAACGTTTGAACAACGTTGCTTGAAGGTACTCTTGTAGAAATCATAACATTATAGGGTATTCACGAATATTAAAAACAATAGCTCGTAATATGAGATTTTACATTTTGCTTGCAACATAGCAGTTGCGTACAGGACGATGTCGATGATAGGTTATTAGGTGGTGGTTTAAAAAAATAACTACAAATTTGTACATTTTCATTAAAAATCAGGACATTTAAAAGTACATAAAGCATTAACTGCAGGACATTTCTGTTTTTTTACATTCATTATCTTGAATTACACGCCTGCACCGTTTTGACTTTCTCCAGATATTCTGGTTTTCTGCAGTTGCAAATTATTATATTTTTTATTTGTATATATATGTATGTTATATTATGTTGGAAGCTTTGATAAAATAAACAATCTGTTACTGGTTTCACATTTTGAAAAGTAAGTTACCGCAATGTGTTACCCAACATTAGATTTTTTGCTGATTTGGAAACTAAGAATATAGTCTCCAAAATTGTGTCATGTCAATTGTGCCAGTGTAGCTTTGGTAGAAATTATTGTATTTACTGGAAACTTCGTCCACCGTTGACACATGTCGAGATATACTCAGTTCAGGGTGACTAATAATCCTGTGCAAACCAGTGTCGTTCTGTCACATGTTTCCCTGCATGACACTATGCTATGAAAAAATAATGATAGGTCAATGTTTATTCAAATAAATACTTCAGTTCAATGCCATTTGCAGACAAACAATCCTTCTTCTTATTATTATTCTCTTTAAAACCTAATTTCATTATAACAATTTTTCATATTAGGAAGTTTGCAAAGCATTGTGGGTCACCCAGAATTCAATATCTCAATGCTTATGAACTGGCTTGTTGGCAAATATATAATTTAATGAGTGACAACATAATTTCACAGACAGTGTACATATTTTATTAGCATTGATTTCACTAAGCTGCAGATCACATTTGGTCTGAATTGTTGTGTTCGGGAGCCATGAATGTGTCTCAAATCAGTCTAAGTCTACATTATACAGCAAGATTTTTATGCTGTCAGCTCCTAGACTACTGTAAACTTTCTTTCTCTCAAACTCTGCTACTAGTTGGCTGTAGGTTTTGTTTGTTTTTCGTCATTGACTATGAATTATTTATATTTTCTGTAAACAGAAGTGTTCCTGTGACTAAAAAGCTATACTATTATGTCAGTTAACTGGCCCGTATATTGATGAACTGCACTCAAATGGGCTCACATTTCCAGCATGATAGAACTTGTAAGACATATTTTGGCTGCCACCTCATTCTCACTTGTGTTGTACACATGTACATGTTTTTTCTTTGCCACAGTTGACCTGTGTGTCAGTAGGTGGTGACCTGTGTGTCAGTAGGTGGTGTGACCTGTGCAGGTTGTTGAGTGGTGGTGTGAGTCTTGGGATGTTCACAATGAAAGTTTGGAAGGGTTTATCCACTTATGGAAAATATTTGGTATAAAAAAGAGCAGTCGGACTGGAATTGAATATTTTCTACTGGCGTGTGCTTTCAAAACAGTACAGCTGACTAATAATTGTCAGTTTTATTATAACACTCATACTTTCCTCAGATTTTATTGTCTCTGTATATACCATATTGCCTATGGGTTAATTACTCAGTTGTTACAGTTGTAAATTAATTTTTGTCATCTGCTAGTGATGCAGGCAAATCTGTGGGTCTAGGGGACTGGTGAAATTGGATAGTTCTGATTCAGGCTGCCAACAGACGAGTTATTGGTTATAATGTATTTGGTGGCGCCACCTGGTGAACACGTGGAGCATTGGTGGCACCATCTGGTGGGAAATTTTAAACAGTTGAAGTAGACGGCAAACTAATTTGGCAGCCACAGCAGGGTTGTATCTGATAAGAAATTATATTATACAGTCACTCCAGGGTGATGACTTTATTACATTACCATAAGAAATATGAAAGCCGGTCAGTTCAGTCATGTTTAGACAATACTGACATTATGCCACACTTCTACGACAGTGACATTAATGTTAGTAATGTCTAACAACCTGAGACCTGAGTAAATAGCCTGCAGCTCACTCGTAATTTCAGACGTAGAATCCCTTCCACCACTAACAGTTTTAGTGGCAAGTAATTTTATCGGCAGATTATTTCAAGTTTTTATCAAGGGTTTTATTTGATTGCGCATGTTCAGTAGCTTGAGGTCACACTTATTTAGCTGACATGTTCAGCATACTTTTGGTACCAAACTGGGAAAAGTGGCGCAATAACAATACTGATATATGAAGGAGAGTGTTATGCATATATAAACCAGTCGCCCACGTATGTGTATAATAAGAAGTGGGAACTTGTATAGTAGAGCTTCAGTATATGTTTTTATCTTGCAGAGTCAGGTGTTATTCTGTAAAACGATGCCATTTCCTCAGTATATATCACACTAAAAACCAGTTCGAAAATGTGTTGCATAGAGTTGTATAAAGTGAACAAATGGAAATGGAACATGTTTCATCTACAAGTCATGCCACCAGATGTCTCTTATCATCGAGACTGGCTCAAAATGCAGGTGTGTGCATACAGGTGTCATCAGTTTCACACAAACACAGTGTAGCTTATTACCATACGGACGACATGTTAACAAATTGGGAGCATGGAATTGGGATGTTAAGGGGGTCTCTCAAATTTTTTATTTCCATCCGAGCAATATGTATATGTTAAGCTACACGGTAGCATATGAATTGTTGCTGATAGATATGTAGGGACAGTTTTATGTTGAGGTAACACCTGTGTTTTTGGCCAGTATGGATTGGGATGAATTGGTAGCAGTGCTAAAAAGCTTGCTATGCTTCCTCATGAGGGGCCGTATCAGAGGCGGGATGTCGAGCAACAATTGCAGCGCTCTAGCAGATAGCAAGAAGTGTTTAAAACATGGAATTCACATTACATCAGGAAAAATGAAATTGTTAAATTCTCCTTATATATATTATATGTATTCGTATTCATGGTGCCGCGTTTTGTTATCTCAAAGAGGTGTAAATTAGGAGGAAGTTGATCCAACAAATTGTACATAATTATGTTTGGAAGCGTGGACTTGTTACCAGAGGCTAGGTATAAACCTGTTTGACATGTGGGTGTGGATATTATATCACATGTTCTGATGCCGCATGTAGCAGCTCCGTGTACAGCAGGCAACGTCTGCTTCCTATAACTTCATGGTATCATAATTTCTACAATGTAGCACTACCAATACATGAATAAAATTATGTGTATATATCTACTTTGTCGTTGTGTGTCTTTATCCCACATGTTGTACACCCGAAGGGGATATGAAATTGGTGGAATTTGCTTATTAAGTAATTGTGTTCATAATTATTTACAGGTAAATCCTGTATTTATAATTTATTTTGTATCTCAAATTATAATGTACCAGTGATATATTCGAGTACTAGCAACAATAATTAATTGCATATTTAAAGAATCACAAACTACATAAAACCTACTATATTGGCTGATCTTTAACATGCATACAG
The DNA here is from genome assembly GCA_025642075.2 of Ridgeia piscesae. NCBI lineage: Eukaryota > Metazoa > Annelida > Polychaeta > Sabellida > Siboglinidae > Ridgeia > Ridgeia piscesae. The sequence goes on along the minus strand of JAODUO010000253.1, from coordinate 4,574 downwards.
CAAGACACAAAAGTGATCTCATAGAACAAACTTGTTATGGAAAATTATCCAAAAAGATTGGAATCCCCATTCTAGCCGTCACTGTGTTAAATTCCCACACTGGATATAAAGAACTGTTTGAGACTACCTTCTATTGAAAGTCTTCATGTTTTTAAGAGGATGTTCCTAATGTTTTTGACAGCCCTAATGTTTTACTCGCGAGAAAAGAAAATGCTTGACAAATGTAGAACACAAGTCGGCAATAAGAGAGCATGCAGGCAGACAACTGTGACAGACTGGGAGGGGGGAAAGTGATGGTTAGAGAGACAGACAGGTAACAGGCATATGCATTGGATTTTAAAATGCCATCTGGATTAGAAAGATTGCACCAACTATGAACAGCGACAAGGAGGGGCTACAGACTCAGTCACGTTTGTGCAATCTGCTTGCCCCGCCATCTGGTGAGCAGTGAAGATACTGTTCCCGGTCGAAACGTTGATGTGAGTAAACAATTATTAGTTGTGAAATAAGAAATATTGTTTGAACAGGTATTTCTGGGTATTTTCCTCAGTAAAAAAATGTTCATATAATTTTAATGTTGATACAAATAAGATACCTATATTTGATATTACTAAAGCAAGCTTCCCTAAGATGTGATACCACCAATTAATTAGGTCAAGGCATGAAGTCTAAATGATGCAACATCTGATACCAAGATATAGCTACTGTACCATGACGTTGGTCAGTGCCTCACTGGAGCATGTCCACACTGACATAAGATACACACACACAGCACGCACGCACGCACGCACGCACGCACGCACGCACGCACGCACACACGCACACACACACACACATGCACACACACATGCACACACACATGCACACACACATGCACACACGCATGCATCCATGCACACATACACACACCTGTTTGCATGCTCTCACACACACACACCCATGTGCACGCATACACATTGTTACACACACATACACATGTGCACACACACACACACACACATGCACGCACGCACACATTACACACGCATGCACACACATCATACATGCACATACACACATCACGCACGCATGTACGCACCTACACACACACACACACACACACACACACACACACACACACACACACACACACACACACACACACACAACACACACACACACACACACACACACACACACACACACACACACACACACACACACACACACACACACACACACACACACACACACACACACACACACACACACACAACACACACACACACACACACACACACACACACACAACACACACACACACACACACACACACACACACACACACACACACACACACACACACACACACACACACACACACACACACACACACAACACACACACACACACACACACACACACACACACACACACACACACACACACACACACACACACACACACACACACACACACACACACACACACACACACACACACACACACACACACACACACACACACACACACACACACACACACACACACACACACACACACACACACACACACACACACACACACACACACACACACACACACACACACACACACACACACACACACACACACACACACACACACACACACACACACACACACACACACACACACACACACACACACAACACACACACACACACACACACACACACACACACACACACACACACACACACACACACACACACACACACACACACACACACACACACACACACACACACACACACACACACACACACACACACACACACACACAGTGACTCATACACTTTCACTCGCTTGCCCATCTACCCAGCCATCAGGCCAGCCACCCACCTACCCAGAGATGTTCATCTGCCTGCCATATTGAGCTTATATTTATTACAATCAGAACTAAATAATAACAGCCAAATTTAATTAAAAATTGTATAAATGTAAGACAGTATGATTTGATTGCAATAAAAAAGAATCAATCATTGCAATGGAGTAATTACTTACAAAACAGTAGTGTATGTCACTACCCAGAAGTTGTTTAACATCAGACCACCTATGCCTGTTAGACTGCTACATGAACAACTTGTTTCAAACCATTTTTGAAGCCTAAATAAATACATCAAACTAACATTATGTAACATACATTTTCCCCATTCTTTATAATTTTATACCATTCACGTTTAGCCATAACAAGGTATACCTACCTACATATGCTCAGTCAGATTTTTTTTAAAGGGATCATAAAATATCCATATTCCATCATAGTTCACTTTCAATTAATTTCAATGTTAGACACTTCTTCATCTAAACATCTGTTTAATTCCCCAACAAGTTTATTAAAGTGAATAACCACCCACATACATCGTAATAAACAATAGGTGAAAATACAACAACGCCCTCAATCCTACCTTCTTTTCACCAAATTGCTGAGAGTCAAAATTGAAGTGTCAACAGAGCAGCCCGACGGTGTAGAGACCGTAGGAGGGTGGGTTGACTACTGGCCAACTGGGGACTGCTGGGGTCCTTCTGGTGCTCACACATCAGCTGAGTGAGCACACCTGCAACCACAGCCACTCAGTATCACACAGGTGTAGTCACAACTGGCAGTGACTAGCGGCCAGTACAGGCATCTATTTATAATAACTACCACCACTGGATTGAAGATTCTGTCGTTTTGGGTGAGCTTTGGTAACAGTAGAGAGAAGAAACGAAATGGCATGCAGTAATGGGTGAAGGGATGCACAAAGGGAGGGAATGGGAAGGGTATGATGTCTTCAGTGTGTATTCTCAGAGACGACACTAAAGACAGAGGACTGGCTTATGAGCCTGGCAATAAATCCAGGTTTTGACAAGTCAACACGCCATGGATACCAAGATTGTAATGTAGTCACCAGTGCACAGGATTGTGAGGATGATACACAACGCCAGTTTGCACAAGATAGGTCAGTGAATCACAGATATATAAACTCTTTACTGTGCAAAACGCCTAAAACCACTGGTCCCCCCCCTGTATGTGCAAAGCACCGAGATTGGAGAACCAGGATTTTTTTGATGCTGCAATGTTTTTATTTAACCAAAAGGATATTTCAAATCATCTGCCCACAGCAGAGTGTAAAATAAGAACGTTATCCACGCAGAAGAGTTAATAGCACTGGCATGTTTACCCACACATACGTTTAGCTTCCAATACACCGACATCTATATTTCATCATCCTTTTACAAATTTACAATAATGCTAGAAATCAATACAGGTTTTTAATTAACAGGCTTTTTAAAATGTAGTTTTAATTGCAAATCTTCTCGAATAACTTTATTAATAAATATTAACTAAATAACAAACTCAACAGACCAATGCATGACAATGAAGCACAGTTGTCATACTTCACTTGTTTATGGATTATCGCGAGGCTACAGCCATACAGGTTGGACAAATGCTGCAGGCTCAGTATTCTCAGTAGAGAATAATGTTATTGTTTCATAATATTCTGCATTTCAACATGAACTTGATGAAGTAATGTTTATAAACTGTTCAGTGTTTCGTCACCGACTCCGACATCTCTTGTGAAAGTTGTGCCAAATGCAAGACTGCTTTCTGCGTTACCTTCTCTTAATTTCAATGTTAGACACTTCTTCATCTAAACATGAGCGCCGTGGCCCAGGGGTAGGGCGTCGGACTCTCAACTAAGAGGACCCGGGTTCGAATCCTGTGCTGCGGTGTTAAAACCTTGGGCAAGTTTTTTCACTCTACATTGCTCCAGTCCACTCAGCTGTATAAATGAGTACCTGGCTTTAGACAAGTGGTGGATATGTGTACGAGCAGCCTTCGCGCATTAATTGTAGCATATGGCTGGATGCTTCCCAGAGAAGTTGAGATGGTGTCTGATTGAACAGGTCTGCCAGGGAAGTAATGTGTAAAGCGCTTTGAGCAATCCTGAGGATTCGATACTGCGCTATATAAGAACTTACCTTTAATAAAACAATAACTTGGCGACCAATACAGCTAGACATTTGTGTTTGGCACCGTTGGAAAGCCCATATATTTACCTTTCACATGGTACCTTTATCTCAAAAAGTGATTTTCCTACTTATACCTGATTTTGCTGTGTTGGGTCACATATTCTTGTTAACCCGTGCACACCAAAAATGTCTTCACCACAGATTAGAATAAACATCCTAAATTACCCTAAACACAAACTATTTCAATATACCATAACACATAGTTTGGTAAATTGTTAATGAAACACAGCTATGTTATAATATCGGTGAAATCTAGCTTAATTTTGGTCAAATAAAAAATGCGCGCGAATCAGATAGTTAAAACAAAACGGTACCCAGATCCAAGTAAAAGCAACGACGCTGCAGCTACGCGGTTTTGCGCGCACGCAAAATCACCGCCGCAGCAGATTTTGTTGAAGTGCCTATATCAACTGTAGTTTATGTGACAGTGGACAAGGCATTTTAAAATGTTGCCGTATTATTGCAAATACTTAAAACAAATTATCCATAATATTACTTATGATCTACACTGTGAAAATTTTGGTTTTTTTTTTAAG